>NW_022983964.1:0-18012 GCF_010724455.1 Aspergillus lentulus | reverse complement strand
GAGACGGACACGCCTCCGCCTGGCGGTGCTGTTCCGCCTGGTCTGGTTGGTGTAGCAGGGCTTGTAGTGGTAGGAGTCAGGATAGGCACACCTCCGCCTGGTGGTGCTGTTCCGCCTGGTCTGGTTGGTGTGGCAGAGATTGTCGCGCTAGTAGGAGTTGAGACGGACACGCCTCCCCCAACAGTACCAGTAATGTTAGAGATTCCAGGGCCTGTAGGTATGGCAGGGGTCAAGGTCACACTCGGCAACCCAGTTGGTCCACCCCCGGCAGTGCGTGTGACGTTTGCGAAACTGGTTCCTGTAGTCTCAGCGAGCCTGGAAGTTTGAACAGCACCCGATGTTGCGGCTCCACCACCGTTAGTAGGCAGGAGAACAGTTGAAACAATGGTTTCTGTAGTTGTAGCTACAACGTGGGTTGAAGTGGTGTTGGGGAATCCAATTGGGCCTCCTCCAGGACCGTGCGGGATGTTAGGAACCCCGATAGCTGAAGTCACCGGCAGACTTGTTGCAGGTCCTGCGGCTGCGCCTCCACCTCCAGGACTTTGCGGTACACCGGGAACCCCAGTAGCCGAAGTCGCTGGCTGAGTAGTTGCAGGTCCTGCGGCTGCGCCTCCGCCTCCGGGACTTTGCGGTACACCGGGAACCCCAGTAGCCGAAGTCGCTGGCTGAGTTGAAGGTCCCGCAGTTGCGCCTGCGGCTCCGCCAGGAGCCTGAGGGGCACTTGAAATGTGTGTTCCTGTCGCGGTTGGACCTTGTGGAGCGCCTGGGCCTGCGGCTGTCGGAGCTAGGGCGCCAGGACCCGTTGCAGTGAATGGAGGTGAAATGGCGGGAACACCTGGAGATGCGGTGGGGCCACCCGCTCCTTGAGGAATCTGAGAACCAGGGCAAACTGTCTCAGTAACGGTGACGGTGAATGTAGCAGTACTCGTGCCAGGAGCAGGACAGGGTGCGCAGGTTGGTGCGGCAGGAGCGGGACATGGTGGACAGGCTTGCGTCACGACCATAGGCGCACATGGAGACTCGAATGGAGGCGCGGAGACTGTGACAGGGGTTGATGCACTGGCAGGCACACCACCCCCAGCAGGAGAGAATCCCGGCCCCTCAGAGGCAGGGACCCCTCCACCGGTTGGGGGAGACAACGGGGGGGGAATTGAAGCAATTCCTCCGGCCGGGGAGGTACCTGGGCGCGACTCAATAGCAGCTCCTCCCGTTGGTGCTGTAGTTGGGGGTGGCTGAGTAGCTCCTCCAGTTGGTGCTGTAGTTGGGAGTGATTCAGTAGCAGCCCCTCCCGTTGGTGCTGTGGTTACAGGTGACCGAGTAGCACCTCCAGGTAGCGCTGTTGTTGGAAGAGATTCAGTAGCAGCTCCTCCAGTCGGTGCTGTGGTTACAGGTGACCGAGTAGCTCCTCCAGTTGGTGCTGTGGTTGGGACTGACCGAGTAGCTCCTCCATTTGGTGCTGCGGTTGGTAGTGATTCAGTAGCAGCTCCTCCAGATGGGACAGTAACTGTATGAGTTGCAGGAGGGATTCCAGATGCCATAATCGCAGCTAGTGATGAAGACAAAGCTGCACTAGCTAGACCTGCCGATCTTAAGGCCTCCGGAGGTGGTAGCTGGCCCAGGCCGCCGGGTTTGGGAGCTGCTACCGCACCATGGAGTAGCATCCATGCTGCTGCTGCGAGTGGCAGGGCCTGCCTCCGAGTGTGCATCTTGTTCAAGAGCAACCACAGTAGGAGATAGGGGGGAGCAAGAAGAAAGAGGCGGCTCAGGGGTATGAGCAGCTATTCGATCAGCAAGTGGTTTGAAGAGATCCCGGAGGATCTAGGATAAGCATCAATTATGTATCCGAGCTTGAGTTATGATGAAGTCTGTATGTCATCCAACGAGCGAGCGGTATCAGGTCTCCGTGAAATGAGCACGCTGGTAAGCTTCCAGTTCTCGGATACGGGACGTCCTATTGGAACTCGTCGGAGCATTGCAACCACGGTCACTCTAGCTGACCATCATCCTGACGCTCGTGCCTATGTTCAACGATATATATCGAATCGAACGGTAAATAAGGTGGATGCGCTTCCAGAATTGAACGTGGTCGTCTCAGGGTATTATGGGGACACAACATCCGTGATCGTCAGGGTAACCCATTTAATGAAAGATGATGAAGTCCGTCTCAACTGATTGATCATCCTTCGAACAACAGGTACATGGGCTTGACTTGACGTTCGGGCCGTTGGTATGTTTCCCTGGTTCAGTCGCATTATTTCCAGGAACTGAACTGCACGCTTCTGTCCGGAATAGCTTTCCGGCGTCACATCTGGATCATCTCATCATCATCTTGCACCAAGCTGCGAGTACGACGGCCAGTCGCGTAATTCAGAGAATAGCTATTCCCACGATTTCTTTTCTGCCGGTACTAGTGGGTACTTTGGCTGGTAGGTTGGCTTCCAGTCGTCCATTCGTACCTCCCATCAATTTCACTCTGCAATTGATGCTGCATCTATTGGTGATTTTGTCGGGTGTAAGCACGCCGGCAGACGTCTTAATAGGGATTCAATTGAGACCGGACTCAGTAGACGACCCATGGTTGACGCCAGCCAACATGAATTAACTTCGCTGCAGTGACGCATGCGAGACCCAGGGCATAACAGCAAGTTGTAAAGACAATCAGACCCCAATACTCTCCATTGCAACGGCTGAGAATCTCGCCTGCAATTGGAATCCCGGTGAGAGTACTAATCCAGAGTTCAGTCAGCCATCGAAGTGCCAGATGATACAATAAACAGGCACGGTTGGAGTATGAACTCACCCGAAGCTTACGATGGTATACGCCGTGGCGTAGTATCTTCCGTAATTCTCGATCTTGCAGAGTTGTCCAACGCAGACTGGCGTAAGACTGATATTGCTGCCACTGGCGAACCCAAATATCACGCAGTAAACAATCATTAAAGGAACGTTGCCGCCAGCAGGAAGCCAGAGACACGCGTTGCACACGAGGCAGAGGGCCACTGTGACAATCAGTGTGTTGAAGCGACCAAGAAAATCTGCGATGAATCCTGGGATCGCTCTTCCCAAGACCGAGCCGACGTTGAGGAACGCTACCATTTGGTATGACAATTTTGTAGAGACCCCATGGGCTAGAGCATATGAAGAGATATAGCTGATCGGAACAAAAAGGCCCCACTCAATGAAGAAGATGCCTGCTGTTGTGAAAGCAAACTTGGCATCTCGAAAAATCCGGAAATCCGGGAGGACGTTCTCCTTGGAAGCCGGCTTCTTAGGCAGACGCGACTTCACCAGCAGGCATGATCCGATTAACAAGATTAAACAAATCAAGGCAATAACACGGGTTGCCCATGCCCAGCCGATCTTGGGAAAGAGAGTCTCCAGGACCAGCGGGAAGACTATGCCCCCAACAGAGCCTCCAGTAGCAGCAAGACCAGTTGCAACGCCGCGTTTCTCGTTGAAGAAATGACCAACTGCGGATATCGCCGGCGTAAAAATGAGAGAGGCTCCCATTCCTCCAGCAACTCCGATCACAAGCATGAAATGCCAGTATTTAGTGCAGAACCCTAGGGCAATCATCATCACCATGACTAAAACAGAGCCAGCAAGAACAAGAAACCGAGGCCCTTTCGCATCGAAGACTGGGCCGATTTGAACTCCACAAAAGAAGGTCAGGAACGAGTAAACGCCAAATATCCAGCCCACGTTGCCAGGGCTGTATTCCTTCAGCTGATGTTCTTGAAGATACGCCTGAAACGTGCCGATCGTGTTGACCAGACCAAGGGACGCAAAGAGTCCCATGAAACTTCCAAATACCACCAACCATGCCTCTAAACCGCCTTCGGGATATGTGTTTCCCTCGGCATCAGTTGTGACCCGACTCACGGGAGTCTGATAATCCGAGGTTTCTGAAGAGATATCATTGATGCAATGTCCATAGCCTCCTTCTGCAAGCACTCTGTTTGTCTCGTGAGTCGAAGGTAGGCCATCTTGCGAATTACGCTGCGTCGATGACTCAAGTCTTCCTGTCTCGACCGCTAAAGGATTTTCAGAAGCTCCATGAGGCGCGGCCGTTGACTGTTTCTCTGAATATGAGATTGGTGATGTTTCCTGAGAGACTGGCTGGCTCTCCTTAGATGTGTGGTGATCTGTCTCGTCAACCTTGGCGATGCCCGAGGTTTTGGTGTTTGTTAACATGTCAATGTAGCTCTCAGGCCGAAGTGGACCACAGTTAACCTTGTCCTCCTTCCACTTTCTCCTCCTCTAAGATTTCGCAGGCGCACTACGTTCCTCCTCGTTTTTCAAGAGATTTGTGGAAGAGAGATATATTTCGGGGCGGGAGAGCATAGAAGGAAATGAGCTGTCTATCCAGTTGGGATTCACCAGCAGACGCAGGGATGCCTGATGGAAATACTCCCGACAAAAATCGAGATTGCGAAAGTTGGGGTCTGATCTGCTTAGCGCTCTAAGAGTTATGCTCTAGCTTGGACTAAATCGTCAAAGTGGAGGTTTCCGAACAGTCGCTCACTGGCGGGAAGTCTCCTATTGGCGAAAATTTTGTGGCTCCAGTTGGCCTCCATCCTTTGGCCATAGCGAAGACCTGCATAAGAGAAGATGCTAGACGCAATCAGGAAGGTCAACTGAGAGCGTACGAGCTTTGGCAGGGCCGCATGAGTGGTTTGCTCACCAGGCGTAGATAGGTGAATCATCATCCATATGGGATTCATGGTTTTGCTGACAGCTCAGCACAGGTGCAGGACTGATCTGTAGGGCAAAGCGATCCAAAGAAGTCATAGATAGAACATTGGACATGGAAATTGCGGGTAAAGGGAGTAGATGAGGCTACTACGTTGCAGTGATTGCTGGAGCTCTGCAATTTCTGTGTTGTATATTATGGACAGGCTGACTCCGTCGGAGACTGCCGAAAGGTGGGACCTCCCTTGTTTAACTCCGTAGGGCTGTCGCATACCTTATCAGCAACATGAGGCCTCACGAACACTATTGATTCCTGATAAAGAGAGGACTTGGGAGGGGTGGGAAAAGAAAAAGAAAATAACCAACCAGATGAACAAAAAATGATAACTTAATGTAGATGGGAAAAAAAGTGGACTCGCGGGGAATCGAACCCCGGACCACCCCCATGCTAAGGGGGTATTATACCACTAAACCACAAGCCCAATAGATGACACTCAAGCAATAACTAAGTCTTACATGGTAAAATCGATAATATGATGACACTGCAATATGCTTCAGTATCTCACCCACTTGAGGACTTCATGGCAACTTGCCAACACAATTTGTACTATCCAACATGTGCAGTAAATCGTCTTGCATAGGCCAGATTCCCAACTGATGAGCCGGAGAAAAGAATACCTAAATTTGCAGTAGTCTCAAAGAATGAGCTGCATGACAGCCACAACAAGTGTGCGAAGAGAGGCTAATTATGTGAAGATTAGCTTTGTCAGCTTGTCCAACATCCAGTAACTACAAGTGAAAGATGGAAATGATACAGATCCGAACATTTAGTTAGGCCATACAAAGTGGCAGATGTATGGTTCAAGTTGTTTGGAGCCGAGTAGGAAGTCCTTTAGATTACAATGCCTTAAATCCAGTTTTCTAGTATCAGTTGGGCTTGTGGTTTAGTGGTATAATACCCCCTTAGCATGGGGGTGGTCCGGGGTTCGATTCCCCGCGAGTCCATTTTTTGCTCTGGTTCAAACGTCTAAAGTCGCTGCTATTCTGCCAGAAAATTGGGTGCTTCCTTATTTTTTATGATTGAAGCACGACCGGAGCAGCGCTGAGAATGGCCCCTCTAGAGCCATCACCTCTCTTCAAGATTCCACAGGCTTGGCCGGGTGCATGTACATCCCGCTCATCCTAGGAGTCAGACAACTTTGGTTTACAAGGTGAATGCTTACGCCAGCCAGGTATATCAGGCACATTTTGGTAAGTTACAAGGTTTCCTATGCTCAGTATGTCTGTTCTGATGGTCCTTCTATAGCCTTTTAAGTGATATATGTAAACACATGTCACATTAGGCTAGCTCAGCTCTATATCCTGGTCATGGCTTTAAAAGTGAGACCTGCCTAATATCAATGGTTCTCATTGTATGATAAGGTACTAGCAGTGCTGGTGATGTGATTATTCGTGCAGGTACTGATCAAAGTCAATGGCCATCTCCTTCAATTGCTTAAATCATCCATTGGCCCTGGCCTTTATCACTCGGTCGTGGTCACCAATCAATCACTGTAGCCTGAAGAGAGTCTCAACGCGACAGCAATACTGAGCTGTCCACTAGACCATCTTACATATCCTTCCAGCCTCCCACCTCGGTGCTACCATAGACGCATTCATCGATCCCGCAGAGTACAACAATTGACTGGGTCAAGTTATCGATTACTGGTGCATTATAATCATATGCGGCTAATTCAACTTCATCCGTCTCCTCTGGCATCCAGTCCCACCCGTCAAACGACAAACCGAGTTCATATAACACGGCCCATGGGTGAAGCATGTCGGACTGACTGCGATGCCTCCTCGTGCACAATCAGATCTATCTATACCATCCTGATTCTGCATACTTTGGTTTTCGGGATAGGTGCCTTGTTCTTACTCGCATGCAGTGATCACCCACTGCTTGGATGCTGCTAGAAGACGGGTATATAATTTAGCATTGTTCAGAGCTGCAGTTTTTGCTGCGAGTTTAAGTCCTGGGAACAGAGATGTGCTTCGCACTATGAAGTATCAATCATCTATACAGATTGAGTGGTCGGATGCTTGCTGCAACGGGCCAATAGCTAACAACTATTCAGCGAAGCAGAGCAGCTGGCCAGTGTACAGGCTAGAAATGCTCTCTTAGCAGTGCAGGGTCTGTTTATCCAGGCACGCAACGACTTCTTCATTGCGGGTTTATAACCCGGTCTTAGGACGGTTAATCACCAAGGGATGAGATGGACCTGGGGATTAAGTTACTAGTGAGTTACCCAGCAGACGGGGAATGGGATGCTATAGGCATTGGACTAGGGGATCTTTCCACCGATATATTTCACGAGAAATACGGTGTCAGTGGATACATAAGCCGAGAGTCAGACTGGATTGTCCTAAAACACCATAAATGTATATATAACAACCACTCAGTTGCTCAGTCAGTTGGTAGACCATAATTCCTATCTTTGCTCGGTCGACGAGGTATATCTGGTCTGGCCTCATGATTTAATTCTGGCCATTCAATATGCAGCAAAACACCACAAGATTTAATGCTACAGGCTTCAATTGTGAATCAGTCCCAAGAGTTCGGACCAGAGTACTAAACTTTCGGGTTGGTTGCGTGTGCGTTGATCACTCACTTAAGGTATAGGATATTACCTTCACGGTTAGTGTGGGACATGGTGGTTCCTCCATTCTGAATGCAAGTGTACTCAACAATTCCGGTCCTAATACTCGGACATGGAGCAAAAAACTGGACTCGCGGGGAATCGAACCCCGGACCACCCCCATGCTAAGGGGGTATTATACCACTAAACCACAAGCCCATTTTGATGACGCTCGAAAATTATTTTTGTCTTGTGAAGCACACGTATACTTGTCCGGCCTGGATAGTGGGTTCTTACTGTAAGCATGAAAGTGTCACAGCAGGGTATAGCCTTCTGTAACCTAATATTTATGCTGTTGGTCAGGGTACTGACTGGGGCCAGTCTTCGAGTAATGTTTGCGTATGCACAGTGTAGGGGTTTTGATCTCCATGGGTGGCGGATGACATTGTATTTATATTTTACCGACTCGGGCCAGTTCATACTATAGCAGTCAAATACTCGATCAACCAGAACAATGACAGGCATTGCAGACGGATATATCACAAACGAAACGATGAACAGAGAGTTTTATAAACCAGGTGTATGAAGCCACATTATGACCATGAAGGATATCCAGATGCCAGATCAAGATGAGACAGTATGGGAGCACCTGCGCAACTGGGAATAAGGTCAGGCAGGCTAGTGCATCCAAGATATATGGATTGCTGCCCCACACAAGGGGCACATTTATAGGTAAATTTATTTAGCTAGGCAACAGTGCCACAGGTACCGTACACTCTTTCCCAGCAAGTGATAGGCACGGAGACCATGGCATAACAGGGCCTAGTAACCATGACTGCACTTCATGAATATAATGCAAGCCCTGCCATCTCCCATGCACAAGGTGCGCGGTAATAAAGATGTTGATTCTACCCACAAAGGCTACCATGGGCCGACTTGCAATAACCTTGCAGGAGGTAGGATTGCCTTGGCATTCTTAAATGAGTACGACTACTCACTTGACAGAGTAAGGTGGTTTCTACTCACATTCTTACTATGCACTACCATCTCAGTAAGTGACCTCTGTTGATGTTTGGCCCAGGAACACAAATAGGCTACCACCTTTAGCGTGAAAGGAAGTTGAGAGTGGTTGACCTAAGCACACAATATCACACCTAACAGGGGAGCATATAGAAAGTGGCCATCCACAAAGCTATAGGGAATGTGAAACTTAATGATAGTGAATAGCTAGCCCTGAACAATACTAGTATCAGGTTCAGTCCAATGCAAATGCTGGCTGCAATGGCGCAGGAATGTTGAGAATTCCACTAAAGATATCATTCATAGACATTTCAACGTCTCTGCTATCTCTTCAGCCTTTGTTCTGTCATATATAGTCAAAAGTTGACAGAACTACCAACAAGTCGGGCTTGTGGTTTAGTGGTATAATACCCCCTTAGCATGGGGGTGGTCCGGGGTTCGATTCCCCGCGAGTCCAGCTTTTTTTTGTTTTGCTCCTTGCTATTCTCTGGGCCCACATCGGATGTATCGGGCAGGGTGCGTATCTAGGAAGCAGGCCAAAGCATCATCAAATGGTACAATAGTTAATGACTGGCACTACCTCGTCCTAAACGGGCAGGTGGTTATCAAAACCCAAATCAAACTTAATATAAGCAATCATTCAGTGGTTCGTTATTATTGCCATTTCCAAAGTACCACGGCAGATATCTAATCGTCAAGCTTCGTATTAGCAGACGCAATTACGCCACACAGGTCATTCGATCATTTGCATTGCAATCTAATTTGGCTCTTATCGGAAAATCCCTGCCTACAGGGTTACATCGGCCCACGAAATAAATGAACTCGGTGGTGAAGACCAGAGAGGCGGTCAGACTGTCTGAGCGATAAAAGTCTCTCCCATCTACCGGCTGTTGGGGGTTGTTCAACGTGAAGAAGTTGTTTATTGGCAGACTGTCTGTATTGAGATAGCCATTATAGCAGAGCAAGAAAATGTGCATACGGAGGAGTCCGAATGCAAGGTATCAGGTACCTAGACATCCTACATGTCACGGGATGCCTCCGCCCGAGAAAGCTTAGCCTTCCAAGTAAGCTCAACACTATGTACCTAGGTCTCTCCAAGAAATTGATGACGCCCTCACTTGCTTATGCAGATCGTCCCCAAAACAGGATCCATCTCCGTCGGGTTCAGCAACACGAGCTCCTCATTCAGATTATTGTCGATAGACTAGATAGCTATCACCATCGCCGTCATTACTATTACCCTCACCAAATTGATAAGGGACGAAACAGGAAAAGCGATTTATGATGAGGAGGTTGCTCTCCAGTGGACCCGTAGCTGGCTGAGTCAAAAGCACCCCAGCGAATTCATCGGCTTATCTATTCAGGTGCATAGCAGGAGCTAATCCAGTGCTATCCCGGCACTGGTCCAGTGGCTGCTTGGATCCTATGATTATGAATAGATAGGTGTTAGTCACGAATCATGCTTTCCAAGCGAAGTCCGTATCTTCCGAGATGCGTCTCCACACGAGGCTTGAGCTTGGACGCATTCAAGCTCTTCCCCGACGGCAAGCGTTGGCTTCCCCTCTTCTGCCAAATGAACAAAGACCGTGATTGGGTACCTCTCGAGTTTTGAATATGATTGTTGGTTGATAATCGCGCATCCATGTCTTAACGTTCCAACCCCGTCGGCCTACACGCATTCTCACCAATCCGAGAGAGGGGTTCCTGTTGAATCCTGGAGTTCTGCAGCATTCGATTGTTCTCTGAACTTTCCATGTCTCCCGTCTTCCTGGCGATAGGCTAAAAGCACCTTGTGCTTCCCCGCTGTCGAAATAGCGTGGCAGACATGGCTATCGTCATATAAATGCAACCAGTCCTCCCTGGTGAAATTGGAACTGATCTTCATCCGTACCTGCAAGCCTCAGTTTCCCTTCTTTGTTTTCCCCTTTGCTTTACCCAGTCGAGATGTTGTTCGGCTCGGTGGCTTCGACAGCCCTCCTGGCTCTCTCTCTGTGCGTGGACAGTGCGTCTTCTGCAAAACATGGACGGTTTGGCCAGAAGGCTCGTGACTCGTTGACCAAACGAAGCTCGTCATCGCTGGTTACCCATAAGCCAGAGACCCGCTCAAACCACAAGGACTTCCGGTACCTGAACAAGGACACGAAGCGTATGTATTCTGTGTTACCTGCATTGGAATTGATGAACGGTCTAATCTAACTACTGCCGCAGCCTACCTCGTGAAGAATCTGCCCGATGTGAAGTTCGACATTGGTGAGATGTACTCCGGCTCAGTCCCCATCGACAAGGGCAACAAATCCAGAGAGCTTTTCTTCATCTTCCAGCCCACCATCGGTGAACCTGTCGACGAAGTTACCATCTGGCTCAACGGAGGGCCAGGTTGCAGCTCCTTGGAAGGATTCTTCCAAGAGAACGGCAGGTTCACGTGGCAGCCGGGAACATTAGCCCCAGTTGAGAATCCTTACTCATGGGTCAACCTGACCAACATGTTGTGGTATGTCTTTCTGTCTTATATCGTTATTCAAAAGATTACAAGTCCGGTTTCTGATGCGCCTCGACTGGGACAGGGTCGATCAGCCTGTCGGCACGGGCTTCGCCACCGGCAAGCCGACTGCAACGTCGCAGGAGGAGACCGCGGAAGACTTTATCAAGTTCTTCAAGAACTTTCAGGAGATTTTCGGTATCAAGAACTATAAGATCTATGTCACCGGAGAGAGTTATGCGGGCCGCTATGTTCCTTATATCTCTGCCGCAATGCTGGACCAGAATGACACGGAATATTATGACCTGAAAGGTGAGCTTTATCTCAGCAGCTATTGCTGCTCACATGCTGACAATATTTGCTCAATACAGGCGCCCTCGTTTATGATCCATGCATCGGTCAGTTCGACTATGTGCAAGAAGAAGTGCCTGCAGTGCCCTTCGTTCAGCAGAACGCCAACCTGTTCAACTTCAATGCGAGCTTCATGGCCGAGCTGGAAAGGCTCCACAAGTCCTGTGGCTACCAGAATTTCATCGATGAATACCTAGTGTTCCCTCCCTCAGGTGTCCAGCCTCCCAAGATGTTCAACTACACGAGCGATGCGGAGTGCGACGTTTTTGATATGATCAACACTGCCGCCATGGCTGTCAACCCCTGCTTCGACATCTACGAGATCAACCTAATGTGCCCTCTTGCATGGGATGTTCTTGCCTTCCCCACCGAACTCGTCTACCAGCCCGCCGGCGCCACGGTCTACTTTGATCGCGAAGACGTCAAGCGTGCCTTGCACGCTCCGAGCATCAAGTGGGCCGAGTGCGCGGACGAGGCCGTCTTTGTGGGTGGCTCTGGTGGCCCCGAGCAAGAGGGTGACTTCTCCGCCAACCCCATCGAGCATGTCCTCCCGCAGGTGATTGAGGCGACAAACCGTGTGCTTGTCAGCAACGGTGACTACGACATGATCATTCTGACCAACGGTACCTTGCTCTCGATCCAGAACATGACCTGGCATGGCCAGCTGGGCTTCCAGTCCGCTCCCAGCACCCCAATCACGATCACTCTGCCCGACTTGCAGTACGCCGACGTGTACGCTGAGAACCACATGACCGGAGTGGACGGTGCCCAGGGTGTCATGGGTGTCCAGCACTATGAGCGCGGATTGATGTGGGCAGAGACCTACCAGAGCGGGCACATGCAGCCCCAGTACCAGCCACGGGTGACGTACCGTCACCTGCAGTGGTTGCTGGGCCACATTGAGTCTCTGTGATTGCTGTATATATGCATGTATGATGAAGATATATAATGGAGATGGGGCTTCGATTATTTTGACAATGTGAATAGCAGTGATTGTTCGAATGCCACGCTATACTCTGAGAGGAAAATCTACCCTGAGATCTGAATTGTTCTAGGAATACGTTCCCTGATTGGGGTTTAAACCAGTTTAGCTTTCACTCGATGACCGATATCAAATTTTTACCCGTCCGGGTAAAGTATGTTGATTGATAGGGGATTCTCAATAATGTAGCCGCTGGCCGTTCCTCCCTTCAAGAGAGCGAGTGAGTCGACTTGCTAAATGAGGTATTCTTTCACAGTAGACGACAATCTACGGTACATGGTAGGGAAGTGCAAGGGTCATCTATATCTGCGAAGCTAAATGGAGAAGAGTTATGCGCATATAGTCTCACCAAAAGCTATGCACCATCCACGTCCTTCCTCCATTGTCCACAGATGTGATCAAGATCAATGGATGAGGCCTGCTCCTCCCACAAAGCTTCAAAGCAGAGACATCGATGAGATAAGAGCACTTAATGGTGTGTATGCATGACTCGTGAGATGCGCTAGCCGAGGTAGACTTGCAGTAGGCTTGAGAACAACCACTCGCATATCATCTGCTGTATCTACGCAAGTAGCCTATTCAGGAAACAAGGTACGTGATCTCAAACCCTCTAGGTTGAGCCTAGTGTTTAGTGTAGACGGACTACTCCGTAGCTCACGCGATTCATGAGGAGGGAATTTCCGTAATTGTAGGCGAAGTGTAGCATTATTTATCCCGCAGTAGTTCTTGCTAGTCAGATAGCCGACTGGCGATCCAATTGACGGCCTGTTAGCCTGTTACTGAGGTGAAGACATGCAATTTGAATTTCCGAGCTGAGAGCAAAAGTAAGACACCTTCGCACTCGAGTGACAGCCTCACGTCCTGGGAAGGCTAAAGAAAAAAAAAAAAAAAAAAGAAAAAAAAAAGAGAGAGCGGAAAAAAGAGACAAGAGGAAGAGCTGATTGGTAGTAGCTGGACAAGGTGATATTGGTGATTTGGATGCTAGTAAGACGGTTGCGGCAATGAATGGATTGATTTGCATTTGCCCCAGCAGCCGCCAAGCTCCCAGAGACGATCGATACCGCATACGGGCAGAATTTCCTTGGACGCTACCTTGGTCCATCGAACCGTCGACATCGGCTACAAGGATGCGTATTGTTGGGAATAATGTGAACGACATTAGTGCTGCATATTGGATCTTCAGGTTATTTTGAATCTTGATAACCATTTCAGTCGCATTGAAGAAAATGATAAGGTCCAGAGAGTATCTTACCTGTCACCGTATCCCCGTTGTATCGTAAGTGAGTAAAGGTCGGCTAGGGAGTAAAGGTACACACACTACCGTACCACCTGGTAATAACTTGCGGTTTGGTAAGGTACCGTACCGATTGCCTACCCTCCCATCGAGTGGGGACGCGGCAGACCTTGTCCTAGGCGGGATTAGCGCGTAAAAGAGAGTTGCCGATGACGTAGAGTATCTACAAACACTTTCGCATGTGGACTTCAACGATCGGTATCGAGAGTTTTTGCGCGATCCATGGCCGTGCATTAACCTAATATACTGAACATTGGCTCAGATGGAAGGATTGAAAATATTGGTATAGGATGGCAAAAGGAAAGACAAAAAAAATGCAGAAAGTAAAAGAACAATAAGAACAAGGCACAAAACTGCCAACAACAAAGTACTGCAAAATTTTTTTGCCAGTGGACTAATTGGTGGGGGCGGTCAGAGCTGGTTACTTTGATATCAAACTACGTACCTGTGGCCTCGAGTTAGTGCCACACCTGAGAGGCCCGGCCTTGTACCCTCACTACACTTCTCGGATAAATGAGCACTCGACGGCTCGGGATCGGGAAAGGGGACTTCGTGTCACCCCATTTTTCTTCCTTGCTTGATATGCAGTCGCCCTGACGAGAACAGTCCTGTATGCTCTGTTAACTAACCCTGCAGGAAAAGATGACTGGCGTGCTTATCAGCCTGCTCCTACATAGTCACTGGGATGTAATTTGGGACTTCAGCGGAGGCTGTTACTTCTTTGTGCAAGGTTAGCACTTAACAGGGGTAGTCGCCAACGGGATCGGATTAGTCCACTAAAGGATTAGTTGGAACTTGCAGTCAGCAGCCCGAGGCAAGCCACTACTCCTTTTACCCAGACCCGTCGACTCCACCGCTTTCCACACCCGGTTAAGGAAAAGAAAAAGAACCCCGCTGCCCCACTCCCTCACTAAAACGCAGCCACTGAGAGCTTGGACACCACGCTTTTGGCTGGTGCGTTATACAAGTATCTTACAATACAGAGCTCTACACTGGGTAAGGAGATTGATTTCAGTTCAGTCCAGAGTGTGGACATATACATGCAGCTGACTATCTTGCTTCGATGCATTTCTGTCTAAAGATAGGATGGACTAGTGATGTAGGTACTATGCTCCCGAAAAACACTTCTTGTATACCTATCTCTTGAGACAATGAGGGAGGCTCCTTGGCCATGGTACGATGAATGATACCTTTGGGTAATAATACAAGGTTAAACCACAGAAGGTAATAATCTAACCACATTCAGACCCACCAGCCCCATAGTAGATGCCTTCATCTAAGGTAGATAGCCCTCCCGGGTGTCTGCTGCAACCTACCAGAGCACTGCCTTGCGAAATGCTCAGTCAAAATGCATCCTGCAATCATTATTATGGTTGCATTCTCTTTCTTCTCATTGGACTGTCGGACTCGGGTCCGTCGGTTTTATCCCCTTGAGGCTTTGTTTCCCCGACTTTCCTGGATTGTCCGATTTCCCAGCAGACATCCTCCAGTTGCCTCCATTGGAGTCCCCTGTATATAGATGCGGTTGCCCACCAATTTGCGACGATATTGTTTCTCTCTCTCTCCAACTTCTGCAGTCTTCTTCCCTCCTTTTGCTCTCCCCTCATTCCTCTACCTTGTCACGAGCAATCAAGGTGATAGCTGATTCTTTGCAGCTTCTCTCGGTTGACTCTTGCCCAGCTCACTTATCGACCCCACATTTACTTAGGACTGTGGTTGTGTTACACTCACAAGCTGTCAAATCCTACTCTGTTGGACGGTCTTCTCTAAGATTGTCGAGTCTCAGTTCTACTCTTGATTTATATGTCACTCCTCACATCCTACTGCGAATTCTTACGCCTGTGACAAACAGCATATTGGCCTTTCAGCTGTACGGCGTAGGAGCAGCAGCGACAGCAGCAACAATAGCAACAACCCCCGAAACCTCGCCCGTACGCCCTCAGCGCCGTTTTCGGTCGAGAATCACGTATCATTGTCCCTTGCGACAGGCCTCTGAGGATTTCCTCCCGAAGTAGAGCCCGTGGACGAATATCTTCGCGTTCGACAGCCATTGCGCCTCTTTCTGGCCCTGAGCGACAAACCGCCCTTATTGGCCTTGCCCGTTCACCGAACAGAACCGTGACCGGTCGCCTTCCCAATTGCGCCAATAACGACAGTCGAAGAGACAGTAGATCTAGGTCTGAGGGACGGAAATTCGACCTCGAACCGGACCATTTCCTACACACGCCAATCCCAATCGTCCCATAGTAGTATCGCCAGACCCATCCGCCATCATGCCATTTTTCAGCCCGTTCCGGAAACACGACCAAACAACCTTCCATGGTGTCGTCATTCCTATTAGCAGTGCCCCATCGCATGCGCGCCCAGAAAGCCCAGCCCTGGAAACGAAGGGAAGTCCAAATGTGAAACCGGATGATTCCAGCCTGGACAAGGCTCCTTCTCAGGAGAACGGCTCTGCCGCTTCCATCCATGAGCGCAGCCATCTGACTATTGAATCTCTCCGTGCTGAGGTTGAGTCTGATGTTGCTGCTTCAGGGCATGATACCGCTTATGACCGTATGTTCTTGTTGTCCGCGACTATTGAGACTTGGATGCTTCTGGTTGCCCGTTCCTCGGCATTTACCTTCAGAACGAGTCTACCCTCTGTGGTTCAGGAATGTTCGATCTAATGTTGGCGTGTTATAGGCAAATCCAAGGTCATTAACCGAGCAATTCAGGATATCGGCATGGGTCGGTATCAATGGGAATTGTTCTGTCTTTGTGGGTTCGGTTGGTTGGCAGACAAGTAAGTTAGATGCTCTCTTTTCTTGACTATCCGTCGCTAATCGGTCCCGCAGCCTTTGGCTACAGGTAAGAACAGTATCAATGCGGTGTATAAAACCCAGACACTAATCAGATCAGGGAGTTGCCCTTACATTAACACCGGTCGCCTCTGAATTTGGCATTTCTTCCACTCGGGTTCGTTTCACAACCTGCGCCTTGTTCGTAGGGCTCTGCCTGGGTGCATCCTTCTGGGGTGTCGCATCAGATATCATCGGACGTCGACCGGCCTTCAACCTGACCCTCTTTATTTGTGGTGCTTTTGGTTTGGCCGCTGGTGGTAGTCCCACGTGGATTGGGTATGTTCATTTGATACTTTCTGTCCGCAGTCGGGGTCGGAGCTTGCGGCTAATATATCTCGAATCTAGTGTCTGTGCTTTGTTCGCCTGCCTGGGCCTCGGTGTCGGCGGTAATCTGCCTGTTGATGGAGCTCTTTTCTTGGAATTCCTGCCTTTTGCTTCCGGAAATCTCCTGACCATGCTGAGTGTATGGTGGCCTGTTGGTCAACTTATCGCTAGGTTGGTGCTGCCCGAACCGTCGAGCGATGTGAATTCAAATCATCTAACAACCCGCTAGTCTTATTGCCTGGGGCTTCATTCCCACTTATAGCTGCGCGGATGACCTTCCCTCGTGCAACGCAGTCGGTGATGGAGTCGCCTGCTGCGGAAAGGACAACAACATGGGCTGGAGATACTTCGTGCTCACTATGGGCTCCTTGACTATTGTCATGTTCATCTGCCGCTTCTTCCTCTTCCATCTCTATGAGTCCCCCAAGTTCTTGCTCGCCCGTGGTCGCCAGGATGAAGCCGTTGCTGCAGTCCACGGGATTGCCTACAAGAACAAGGCCAAGACCTGGCTCACCGTGGACATTCTCAATGAGATTGGCGGCTATCCCGAGGAGAGCGTCCCCCAAACGCTCAGCAACAAGGAAATCGTCGAGAGATACCTGTCCAAGTTCTCTCTGCAGCGCGTCCGCCCCCTGTTCGCAACCAAGAAACTCGGCTTCACCAGTATGAACCCCTTACTCTCTGAATCTACATAAACCTTCGCTAACGTGACTCCGACAGCGGTCATCCTCTGGTTCTGCTGGACCACCATCGGAATGGGCTACCCCCTCTTCAACGCGTTCCTGCCCCAGTACATCAAGAACGCCGGCGGCTCCACCGAGGCCTCCACCTACATCACCTACCGCAACTACGCCATCACCTCCATCGTCGGCGTGCCAGGCTCCATCCTAGCCTGCTACACCGTCGACATCAAGTACATCGGCCGCAAAGGCACAATGGTCATCTCGACCCTCATCACCGGCGTCCTCCTCTTCTGCTTCACCGCCTCCACCGACCCCAACGTCCAGCTCGTCTGCACCTGCCTCGAGGCCTTCTTCCAGAACATCATGTACGGTGTCCTCTACGCCTACACGCCCGAGGTCTTCCCCGCCCCCAGCCGCGGCACGGGAACGGGTATCTCGAGCTGTCTGAACCGCATTGCTGGACTGTGTGCGCCCCTCGTCGCCATCTACGGCGGGGGCTCGAACCCCAACTCCCCCATCTACGCCGCTGGAGGACTCATCCTTGCGTCCTTTGTCGCAATGTGCTGTCTTCCTATCGAGACGATGGGGAAGCAATCGCTGTGAAGCGTTTCTTTCCTTCTCTCTCTTCTCCCCTGTCGCCTGTGATATGTGTTATCCTAGCCAGAACATGGGTTTGAAAATCTTGGAAATGAAAATCCGACATATTCGAAGCATGAAAACCAGAAA
>NW_022983963.1:18958-83255 GCF_010724455.1 Aspergillus lentulus | reverse complement strand
GTCTTGCCCCTGCCCCTGCCCCTGCCCCTGCCCCTGCCCTTCAAAATCAAAGTTGTGAAACAGGTAATCCGCCTCGTCCTCGTCTTCCTGGGCCTCAGGCTGTTTTGTAGTCGGCTTCACCTTTACGAACCAAACACTTATCCCCCCGTTATCCCCTTGCCGCCAGATATACTTTTTCGTCCAGCGTAGTCCCGGCCCGAACGTGTTCGGTAACTCGCCCTCCTCGCGGTAGACTACATCGCGGCGGTCGGAGGTGGCGGAGCTATGTCGGAGAGGGTGGAAGGATGCCGTGCCGCGGAGTTCGCCGTTGATGTCGCGGGGGTTGTCGCTTTGGAGCGTGCGGAGGAGGGACCAGCGGCGGGAGGGTTGGCTGAGGGAGGTGAAGATGCCATTCAGGAGATTGGGGGAGAGGTTCGAGGCGCGGGCCGGAGGCATGGTGTCTGTGGAGTTAGTTAGGGAACAGGATGGTGTTGGATCAGTCATGTTGAGCGTTCCCTTGGTTGTGTGGATACGGACAATTAAGTACTTTGAGATGAAGTGGTGCGGTGATGATTTCTAGCAGACTAGGAGTAGTGGACGGGGCGGGCCGCGGCAACCCAACTCCCTACAATCTACAGACTACAATAATCTACAATCTTCACAACGCACCACCAGCAGAAATACAGATTCATTGTCCTCAAACCAGTCTTTATTATGCTATTATCCCATCTTCTCTACAGCAGGCTTCCCCATCAAATGTCTCTGGCCCACAATAACTCCCCGGTACCGCATCTTGCCCTGCTCCAGGATCTGGAATGCAGCTTGGATTCCATCCTTGGTCATCGGCCAAGTCATGATGATGGGCCGGATTCTGTGCAGTGACACGAACCGCAGCATCTTTCGGACAGCCACACGCGACGCTACCGCGGATCCTTGAATTTGAATGCCGTTCGAGATAAGCGGCATGACTGGCAGCGGGGGTTGTTGCGTGCTCACTGTCAGCAGATAGATCGTACTGCCGGGAGACATGAGCGGAAATACTCTGGAACAGAGGTAAGTTACAGTCTCTTGCACTCAAGAATGGAGGACCGACTTGCAGAAATCAGGCGGCTCATTTCCACACCAGAGAAGATGCTTTACCGGCCGCACAGTATCTCGCACAGCGCCGTTCTCAAGTGTATGGAACTCGTTCGCTCCCAGGCCCTTCGCCTCGTCTTTCTTTGCGGCGGAGCTCGAGAACACAACCACGTCACATCCTAGCTTCGAAGCAAATTGGATCGCCATATGTCCTAGACCCCCGATCCCCTGGATCCCGACTCGCGCTCCAGGCTTGATATCGTAGCACGTCAAAGCACACCAGACAGTCGCTCCGCCGCACATCAGCGGAGCAGCATACTCGGGCTCCAGGTCATCCGGAAGCTTGACCAGCATGCTCTCGTGCCAGACGGCGTGGGTAGCAAATGCGCCGATCTCGGTGTTCTCCTTGCCATACTGCTCGCGTTGCTGGCAGTACTGATCGTGGCCTGGGATCACGACATTACCATCGATCGAAAGGGGTTAGATCAAGTACATATACATACCGCTAACGCAGAAGTCGCAATGTCCACACACCTTGCGCACCCAGCCAAAGCCGACCTTGTCGCCGGCCTTGAAGGTAGTCACGGCACTTCCGACATCGCGGACGGTCCCTGCGCCCTCGTGCCCAAGAGCAATGCTCTTGTTCTTGAATAGCCGGTCCGTTCCGCAGAGGCCGGCGTGCGAGATCTCGACAAAGACTTCCGAGGGCTGGATTGTGCGTCTGATCGTGTCGGGGTTGACGTCCCCGCTCTCAGAGCCTTTGAAGACATTGAATTCGATCGTTTTGGACATTAGCGCGGCTTTACAATGATGAGTTAGATTATGGATTTTGCTGTCGAAGGATATGTGTATATGTTTCCTCTCCCGACAGGCAGTCGTAAGGCTTGTATATCGCAGGCAACATCTGAATGAAGTCATTATCACGCTTTGAGGACATAATAGCGCCCACGGTACCGGTAGCAACTGGCTACTCCTCAACAATAGCCTTTATTGGCGGACATGTTGTCCGGCTTGATGGCTGCAATGATGTTCTTCATTCACGATAGACCAGTGCGTCACTCATTATGTGGAAACGCCGCCTAGGAAATTTAGAAATGCACTTGAACCCTTGCCATTCAGTGGTGAGAGCGGATTTGAGGATTTCTTCCATCCTTGAAAACGCCAGGTAGCACAGGGCAAAAATTCGCATTTATCACACAGTGGACTGCCGAAGGAACTCTTTTGTCTTTAGTCTATATTATGGGCATTCACAAATCGGTGCTGCAGGCAATCTCCTCCATCTCATCCAGATTCTTTCTCACTTCCTCCAGCTTGACCTTGGCCCGTGCAAGGCAGTCCCGTCCCAACGGCAAGCGGAGACAGCCGGTCTTGCCAGCACCTACACCGGTCCCCTGCACCACATCGATGATTCGCTCAACTGCCTTGACCGGATCGCCTGCCTGTTTCCCGTTGCTGCTCTGGAAGACTTGTAGTACCTGGTCGATGGTCGTGCCTTCGTAAGCGGGGTTCAGTCCAGCGGCTGGGGTGGCGTAGGCCGATAGGAAGTTCGTCCGAAAGGCACCAGGCTCCACGATGAGAACTCGGATATTGAATGGGGCGACTTCTTTCGAAAGGGACTCTGAGAAACCTGGTGATTGTCAGCCGCGGTGTCATTTCGCACTTTCCTGTGAACGTACCCTCTAGGGCGAACTTGCTGGCCGCGTAGAGTGAGCACGAAGGCTGAGCCTGTAACCCTGCGATACTGCTTATGTTGACAATCGTACCGGACCTCTGGGCACGCATGAACGGGAGAGCGGCTTTGATGACTCGCATGGGTCCGTAGACGTTGGTGTTGATCTGTTGGTGGATCTCCTCCTCGCTACGATTGTCAGACGATGCCGATGCCCTTCAAGTTCAGACGATTCATAACGGCATACCTCATATCCTCCACACTCCCGAGCAAAGCATAGCCAGCGTTGTTCACAACAACATCAATCCGTCCTTGCTTCCGGATGGCCTCCTCGACTGTTTCCTTTGTGTCTGGTCGGGTCACATCAAGCTGCAACCAGGTCCCACCTAACGACTCGATCTGGGGACAAGTCTGCGCTGCCTTGACAGGGTTTCGAGCGGTCGCGACGACTCGATGCCCGGCTTTCAGCACGGCTTCTGAGAGGATGGCCCCGAAGCCGGATGAGGCGCCGGTGATGAGCCAGGTTTGAGGTGCTGCCATCGCACTGGTGATTCTGACTTTACTATTACGAGCGATCTCTCGATTGTCTTCCGTATGGAAGCCACGGCTTATTTATGATATATATACCCTGTACCCGAGAGAGGTGTTCCGACTGATGACTCAAGCCGCTCCGCGTTGACGGGGCTAAGCTGTCGCAAAATCCGTCAACTCCGACGTTGGTCATCATCATGTTGCAGGTATACGAGATGATGGGCGGATATAGACTGAAAAGGCAGATGTTAGAATTATCGCCGATCGGGTCTGCCTTGAACTGAGGTGCACATATCGATGAAAAGGCTAGGACACGACAATATTCTAAGCTCTCAAATATAGTCCAGTAAAATATCTCAAGCAATCTGAGGACAGAAAAAGCATAGCGAAACCCGCCGCTGTTCGTGGCATCGTCTCTCAGCTTTTTGTTGAACGAACAGCTCGGCTGGAATGACGACGGCCGCAATCACGGTATCACGTCAAGTTCATCACCAAAGAAACGGCACATGTTTGACGTCAAAATAAGAATTAATCCTTACGAAGGCGAAGATTCAATCGAGCTCTTCAAGATCGATATTCAGGCTGACATTCTTCCCCCTGGCAGCCTGGTCCAAGTCAACCATTGAAGCTCTCACGATTTCGGAGTCTGGACCACTTGAGCCGTAGATCCATTCCGCGGATCCTTTCCCATCCCAGCAATGCCAGGTTCTGTCAGTGGCCATGAGAAATGAGTTTCGATCTGGATATGAAGTCACAATGACTTGACTCCGTGATAGCTCACGCTCACTCTCTATCTAGCCTCATGGCTGGAGGTTTTTTCGAGTCGGATCGAACAGATCACGCCAAGAACAGCGGCAGGGACAGTAGTGGGAATACTAGTCGTACAAAACGTTGCATTTGCTTTTTTTAGCCTACGCAGAATGGAGTACAGAAGTAGTGTACACGCAGGAAGCACAACCTCCAACTCACATTGTATGACTATGAGCCAAGTTTCGATGTTTCTTTTATCTAATCGAGAGACGGCTCATATTGACACTGTAATTGTGCCGCAAGCGGACACGGTCATTTTGAATCCTTCATGCTACTGTAAAGTGTCAAAGTGTAACCTTAAGGTGACAGAAAAGTGGATGGCTTTCTTGTGTGCCTCAATACTGCCTGAGTGCCCCGGTGCCTGATCATGGGGAAATTGGATCCCTTGGAGGAGCAATTTAGATCCAAGGACACATTGGCTGCTGCCGACGAGGATTTGAGCATTCAGTCGAATCAATTGCATTGAATCATCCGCTAGACAAGAACTAAGGTAGTCATGTGTGTCTAGTCTTCAATCTTCGCTCCGGCCGCTTGCGGAGATGCCTTTTCCTCCTGCCTATTTGACTATCATTATTGATTCCGCCATTTATCCGCGCGGTCTTTTTTAATTTACTCTCCAGGCTGTCTCCATAATCAAGTGTCTGTGCCTGGATTTCACTAATAATAATTATTAACGAGACAGGCGAAATACTCTGCCGCTGAGTCTTGGACCCTGTTCCAATTTTGTTTCTTCCTTGTCTTTGTCCTGTCTGTCTTTTTGCTCCTCTTTCTCTCGTTTTCCTTTCCTTGCCCAATCCGTCGCCCTCGTTGATCATCCGTTATCTCATCTGATCGAAGCATTCTTTCGATCTCATCTACCAACCATTGCTTGTCATTCCTTTGATCCTCCTCTTTTTACTTTAAACTATCCTGTCCCTCCGTCCCTTTCAACCTCTTTTTTCACCTTTTCGTATGATGGTGGGCCGTCTATTCCTGTGAGCCTGCCACCCGACGGTCTCCACCGGAGTCTCAACCTGCGTCGTCATGGCATCTAGGCTGTTGGCCTGGACCGCCAACAATGCTGTTCTCAAGCCGACGTGTCGACTATTCCATCTGTTGGTAATCGCGCTCTTCCTCACGACCACTGTTCTCGCGACCACCGATACTATCTTACCTTCCGCCGCTTCCGCTTCGTTCCCAGAATGCGGGCTGTCATGCCCGCAGCTCCAGCAGGCCGCGGACAGCTGCCTGGCTAGTCCAGAAGACACACACGCAGTCCATGTCTCTTGCTTCTGCCAGTCGTCTCTGCTATCTCAACTGAAAACCTCTCCCGATGGGACCTGCGACTCGTCCTGCACCAGCGAAACCGATAGACAGTTGTTGCAGGCATGGTACACCAGCTATTGCAATTCTGGAGGCAATACTGGAGGGAATTCTGGAGCAGCGACGACAACAGTCACATCAGGTGCTGCGGCAAGCACATCTTCCTCAAGCTCAAACGCCCAGGCCCAGCCCAAAGAGGCTAAACCCAAGACCTGGTAAGCATACCGCGGCATTGCGCCCCGACTACTTCGGAATCCCGTTACTGACCAGCATTCTTGCAGGTGGGACGGCCACTACAAATGGGTCATCATGGTTATTGTCCTCATCATCGCATTCAGTATCATTGCCGCGGTAGCCACATGGCTTAAGAAACGCCACGATGCCAAATATCCGAATCTCTATCATGGCGTCGGCGGCAGCGGCAGTGGGACGGAGAGCGGATTGTTCGCCGGCCGCGTGCGTGACCAGAGTCCAGGTCCCGGCCATCCTGGCCAATTCGCGTCGAACTTGGGCGGTCTTGCCCCTCCGCCCCGGTCAAGTTACCCAAACTCCGATTCAATCGCCAGCAGTTCGCGAACAGAGGTCGTACCCCCCAAATCGCGGTCTGGCCACCCGTCATCGCGTTTAGCAAAGACACCGCAGTCGGCAGACGACGACATCGAGATTCGGGAGGTTACTTGATGATTTGCGATCAGCTATTTGTCATTTTCTGGAAATATTGACAGATTCCTTTAATCAAATGATGCGAAGGTTCAGCGGCCAGCTCAACGCGGTTGCGAGCTCATGCCTCCTTGGATTTGTTCGGTGTTTTAGTACTTGGTGGTATGACCAACACCTCAAGCTTGCATATATCCGGCGTTTACGTGTCCATCTTTTGAATATTCTTGGAAATGTTTCCCCTCGCTGTCGAGTCAGTGCGCATACTTTATAGTGTGGTACGATGTTTGTCAATACGTTGTGCGGCCTTCTTGGCTCCCTTTCTCTGTTCTATCTTTTGCGGGATATAGTACCTTTGATTCCCCATGTGGCGTTCCCTGAGCTTTGGGATCTCTTTGGCTTGCAATGGCTAGCTAGGTCTATCCTTGGCTCTGTCCTGTTAGATGCAACAGGATACTGAAACGCCCTGTAGTCCTGCTCTTAAGGCCGAGTGGGCTTTTCTACAATGGCTCTCTAAGCTAATCTTGCTGTTCCAAAACCTGGAAGAAAAAACAATTCATGGCTCTTGCTAGATACGCACGGGGTAATGTACATGCAAATAGATGGCTTCAGAGTATACGGTAGTCGTCATGGGGCGTTTCGGGAAGTCCGCACTCGCTCAAGTCACAGTAATGCTCACGATCTTGATGTCCTGCTCCGGCTTCTCCTTGTATGTCTTGGTGTTTTCGATCTTGTGTATGACGTCCAACCCTTGGACCGCCCGTCCAAAAATAGTATGTTTTCCATCCAGCCATGGTGTCTTCTCCGTCGTGATGAAGAATTGGCTGCCGTTGGTGTTGGGGCCCGCATTCGCCATGGACAGTGTATACGGCTTGTCGTGCTTCAGACTCGAGAACTCATCCTCGAACTCCCCGCCCCAGATAGACTCGCCGCCAGTCCCGTCGCCGAGCGGATCACCGCCCTGGATCATGAATTTGCGGATCACACGGTGGAAGATCGTATTGTTGTAGTACCCGTTGCGCGCATGCGTGACGAAATTCTCAACCGCCTTGGGCGCCGCCTGTGGGAAGAGCCGCAGGTGGATGTCCCCCATGGTGGTGTGGAGGATGGCCGAGGTGCCCGTCTCGGCGGCCTTTTTGGCGGTTGTCTCGCGGGCGTCGGCCTGCGTGGGGCGTTCGTTCTGCACGTCCCGGCTGGATTTGGAGATGTCTGTTTCGTTCGTGAAGAGGTAGAAGCGGATCTTTGCGAAGCCCGTCGAGACGAGGATGGGGTCTCGTTCTTCGGATTCCTGGAGGAGCGGGTTGGAGCTTGCGGCCATGGAGACTGTCATGACGCCTTTCCTTTGGGGTTGACCCTGGTACATGGCTAGGTTGAGCGGGCGGAAGGGTTCGTCCTTTGCGAAGACGCGGACGACGCGGTTGGTGTATGTGTTGATGCACTTGGCGCCGTAGAGGGAGCCGTAGAGCACAAAGTGGCCTGATTCGTCAAAGATGACGTTGATTTTCGGTTGGGTGATGGGATTCTCGAGTTCGCGTTCAATGGCGAGACGGCGGCCGAATTCCACCTCATCGAGTGGGTAGAGGGCTGTGCCGGCCTGCTGCATTTCTGTGATGGTGGTGAGAGATTCGTCGTATCTCCGGTAGAGCTTGCCCGTCGCGAAGTCGAAGACTCGGACCTGCCGGTCGGGAAACGAGACGGTTGCAAATTGCTCGCCCGATGGTGATATTGTAATGGACGCGGGTGCGGATTTGGATTTCTTGAATTCGAATAGGTTCGTGGAGGATTTGAGCTCGAATACATTGTCCGGCTTCTCATACGAGCCGTCGCTCGCGCGCCAGTACTCGACCATCCCGGATTGATCGGCTGAAATGACACAGTCGTATGCGTTGTTGAAGGCTATGGCTGCCACGGGGCTACGGTGGATCGATTTGACGGTGTTTAAGGGAGTTGTGTTCTCTCCACGGCCATCAAAGACCTGTATCATCGGACTATTCTCGTCCGTCACGGCTAGCAATGGGAGGGATGCGCCGCGAGGGTGTACCCAGCAGACACAGCGCGGTGTGAAGTCCAAGGAGAGCATGGCCAGCAAATCTGCAAACGCGATTAGTTGACAAAACAGATGTCACAACGGAGATCAACACTACCGAAAGTGATAACGTCAAAGATTTTGATCGTCTTGTCCGCACCAGCCGTCGCAAAACTTCTCCCGTCAGCACTGACGCTGACGCTCTTGATTTCCGCAGGATGCGCCCGGAATTCCTTGACGAACTCGACTCCGACGGCCATTTTCTTCCAAAACTTCACGATACCGTCCATCGACGACGTGATAAGGAAATCTGTGTAGGGGGTCATCGTAACGAAGGACAGCTGCTCCTTGTGCATAAGCGATTTCGAGTACCGCGGAGACGCGGGCAGTGCATTCACGTAGACCTTCTCGAAGGGTAGCTTGCGTCGCTTTTTCTTCGGCGCATCGGCGGAGGGTAGAGCTGGACCAAAGTCATCGTCTGACGATGAGCCATTTCCTGAAAGCCTAGATCAGTATCCTGTTTTCAGTCCGAATCAGTTGATGCTTCGGGAGAGTCCAACGCACCATCTTCTTCATCTTCAATGGCGGCATGAGGGCGCTTATTGACTGCCAGCTTCGCTTGTTCGTCAGTATCCGCCATTGGAAATATAAAATGAAAGATTTCTTTTGAGAGGGTACAGCAAGGAGCGCGCTTGAATTGGGTCGACTGGGATTGCTAAGAGGGACTTCTTGGGCGGGCGGTCTGTAGCTACAACTTGAGCTCGGGCCACATCGCGAACTTTTCTGGACGTCCCGCATTATTATTGAATCCTCAACGGTGATTTCAAACCACTATTCCCCCTGAGCTGCCTGCTTTTCTCCCGCGGTAGCTGCCTTCTAATTATCCACTATTCATCATGGTTCGTCGTCTATTATATTGATATCTTAGTTTGCAAAATGCTGACCACCTGCAGGCGTCCTTCGCCAATCCCACTCAGATCTTTGCCGACGATGTCGTCGAGGAAAAGGGCGAAAATGCCCGTCTGTCCGCCTTTGTCGGTGCCATCGCTGTTGGTGACTTGGTGAAAAGCACATTAGGTCCTAAGGGAATGGACAAGATCCTTCAGTCAGCGTACGTGGGGTGGTCTCCTGAGAATGCGGGGTTTATTGTAAATGAGCTTGCCAGAACTGACTCTCCGCGTAACATAGGTCGACCGGCGACATCCTCGTAACGAACGACGGTGCTACGATCCTCAAGTCTATTGCCCTCGATAACGCGGCGGCCAAGGTGCTGGTGAACATCTCCAAGGTCCAGGACGACGAAGTCGGTGACGGAACGACATCCGTGACGGTGTTGGCAGCGGAGTTGCTGCGTGAGGCAGAGAAGCTCGTGAACCGCAGGATTCATCCTCAGACGATCATTGAGGGCTACCGGATAGCCAGCAAGGCCGCTCTGGAGACCCTTGAGAAGGCTGCCGTCGACCGGAGCAAGGATATGGAGGCTTTCCGGAAAGATCTTCATGCTATCGCTCGGACAACCCTCAGCTCCAAGGTTCTGGCTCAGGACCGCGAACACTTTGCTGCTCTCGCCTGTGATGCAGTTCTCCGGTTGAAGGGCTCGACCGACCTCAGCCACATCCAGATCATTAAAAAGGCCGGTGGAAAGCTCAGCGACTCGTACCTGGACGAAGGCTTCATCCTTGACAAGAAGATTGGCGTGAACCAGCCCAAGCGCTTGGAGAATGCCAAGATTCTTGTTGCAAACACCGCCATGGACACTGACAAGGTCAAGATCTTCGGTGCACGGGTCAAGGTCGAGTCAACGGGCAAACTGGCCGAGCTGGAGAAGGCGGAGCGCGAAAAGATGAGAGCCAAGGTTGAGCGGATCAAGGCTCACGGCATCAACTGCTTCGTTAACCGTCAACTCATCTACAACTGGCCGGAGCAGCTGTTCACCGAGGCCGGTATCATGTCCATCGAGCATGCCGACTTCGACGGCATTGAGCGTCTTGCCCTGGTCACTGGTGGTGAGATTGCTTCGACCTTCGATCACCCCGAACAGGTCAAGCTCGGCCAGTGTGATGTTATTGAGGAAGTTATCATCGGCGAGGATACCCTCATCAAGTTCTCGGGCGTGGCTGCCGGTCAGGCATGCACCATCGTGCTGCGCGGTGCCACCGAGCAGCTTCTCGATGAGGCAGAGCGATCTCTCCACGATGCTCTGGCTGTTCTCTCTCAGACTGTCAAGGATCCCCGGGTCACACTGGGTGGTGGCTGTGCCGAGATGGTGATGTCCAAGGCCGTCGAACAGGCGGCCCAGAACACTACCGGCAAGAAGCAGCTGGCTGTGGATGCATTCTCCTACGCTCTTCGGCAATTGCCTACTATCCTGGCCGACAATGCCGGTCTGGACTCGAGTGATCTGGTTACAAGACTTCGCCAGGCCATCAACAACGGCATGACCAGTTCCGGTCTGGATCTGCTTACCCCTGGCGGTGGTATTGCTGATATGCGGGAGTTGGGTGTTGTGGAGAGCTACAAGCTGAAGAGGGCAGTTGTTTCCTCGGCATCAGAAGCTGCAGAGGTAAGCACGGTTGTTGACTTGATTTTGCAGAAACGTTTGGCTAACTATGTCCGTCTACAGCTTCTCCTGCGTGTCGACAACATCATCCGGGCTGCTCCTCGCAGACGCGACCGTATGTGAAGAATGGGAGAAAATAGCGTGTCTTCAGTACAGGGTTTATGATACAGCGCGAATGATGATAATAAATTAAATATCTCCGGGTCCGAGCAGCGAGTTTGAGTCAGTATACCCCTCATGTAGACCTTTTGTATGCCGTCAGGCCAAGAAAATGCGTAACCATGTATATATGCCTTGGGCCGCTGAACATTTCTGGACCAGCTTGCTGCTTCCCGGCTGCTTTATGTACTCGAAGAAGACAGCGAGTCTTCAGACCAAATAAGGTACATACGCAACGGCCCACATGCTGTGGCACATTGACTTCTAATCATCCCAGTAGAACAGCAAAGCGCGGATCGTGTCATCCGTCATCCCTTTTTAACTTTCGAGTAAATATGAGTGATTCGATTGCATCATCCATTTTAAAGTTGGCGATCCAATCCGAACATGTACTATGTCAGGTTTGTAGTGATGCAGGTAACACACGTCAAATGGCTGGGCGATTTAAGCAATAGGGCCAAGGTCTTGGTGGTTAGCTGCTGCTATTTTTAGCCGGGGGGGTCTGAGAGTCCTGAGGGACACAGGACGCTTCGACTCCGCACTTGATAGCCACCGATGAGCAATACATTACGATAGAGTTTCTATCCAACCTTTTACTTGATGCTTGAAGTACGAATCTCCACAATTCTCGTGCTTCTGGGAGTATTTGAATCAGAAGGATCACTTGCCTATTTTGTATATAGTAATAGTAGTAGTAGCCAAGACGATTTTCAGGGTTCCACAACCCCTCCGACATTGGACCGTTGGAGCCAGTGAGAGCCTGGAGGAACATGCTTCTGGGGCACATTGCGCGTTCTTTTGCAGCACAGAGTCGTGGCACTGTGACTGTCCCTGACCCGAACAGTCCGAATGCGGGTATGATTTTTGCTTCGAGTGGAGATTTTCTCTTCAAAGGGACCAAGAGGACCAAGAGGACCAAGACCCTGAGTCCCAGAGGCTTGTCTTCCTTGTTGTCCCTCAGTTTTCTGCCTATCTAGAATTCTAGATAACTGTCTAATAATCAGGTGGATGGGTTACCACTTTCATTTTCATTCCAGGGCCATCCTTACTTCTTACTGAATAGAGTCTTATTATTCTCTCCATCCTGGCTGTGCATCGTAAAAAGTAGATACTAGTCTACTTCCATGTATCCCGTATTCTGTACTCTGTAGGTAGCTCACTACCTTACTCCAGCTGCTACCCGAGGGTGATGTCGCAGTGGATTCCCTGCATTCAGCGAATGAAGTATCTGATTTACAATTAATCCCGTCCTCGTGCTGACATTGGCAATCATAATAACCAACTTAACTAATAATTGATCCCTTCAATTCAACCATCCTCTGACCACCTGCGCTCACTTCGCTTTTTCTTCCCCATCTTTTTCTTCCAACCTCTGCTTTGTCAACTACTGTGAGGTTTTGTCCTTCTCACTCGTTTGTCCGCCCCTCCATCCCTTGTGCCTTAAATCGCCTCGTCTTTCCTCGGTGGCCGATCTTTGTACCTTTTCCTAATTTTTATTTTATTTAATTTCGGCTCCGCAGTGACGTCGCATAACTACTCTTTAGTACTTAGTAGTCTACCTAGTACCTACCTTCTCCGGACATTCCTCGCACTCGTCACCAGACCCGCTCGTCTCGCGATTTTTGCGCTCGATTGCCGGCGCCTCATGCGCTCTTATTGACTTCGATTCGATGCTCCGATCGTTTTAGTCTCTTGCTGGATTCTAATCCTCTCTGATCTCCGACAATGAAACTATCGAGTCGGACGTGGACGAGCTTGGTGACCGTCGTCCTTGCCGGCCAAGGAGCGGTCGCCGCGCTGGAGCTGGACATTAATGATGTTCGTATGTATACCCGCCTCATTGGGCGTCCAGATTTGATATGACCTGTGTCGCAATTGCTAATCAGTGGGCGGACCGCAGAATCGATCAAGAATGCGGCTGCGACAACGGCCTACAACATGATGAGTAACTACACTGGCAACCAGACGGGCCAGATTCCTGGAAAATTGCCCGATACGTGGTGGGAAGGCGGCGCCATGTTCATGACTTTAATTCAGTACTGGTACTGGACTGGCGACACATCGTACAACGAAGTCACCACTCAGGGTATGCTCTGGCAGAAGGGCAACAACGATTACTTCCCTTCGAACTACAGTAACTACCTCGGCAACGATGACCAGGTTTTCTGGGGATTGGCCGCTATGACTGCGGCAGAGCTCAACTATCCCGAGGAAGATGGCCAACCGTCGTGGGTGTCGCTGGCGCAGGGTGTATTCAACACTCAGGTGCCGCGCTGGGACACGTCAACCTGTCACGGTGGCCTGCGCTGGCAAATCTCTACCTACCAGGAAGGCTACCGAACCAAGAACGCCATCTCGAATGGCGGTCTCTTCCAGCTTGCGGCACGACTCGCGCGGTATACCAACAACGAGACATACTCGCAGTGGGCGGAGAGAATATGGGATTGGTCTGCGACAACCCCGCTGCTCAAGGAGTCGGACTGGACTATCGCCGATACGACTTCGCCTGATACTGGATGCACGGACCATGGAGACCTTCAATGGACCTATAACTATGGCACCTATGTCAGTGGTGCTGCTTATATGTATAATTACGTACGTTCCGAACTCTCTACTTCAAGACCTGATTATGTTGCGGAGATGAGGAGCTGAACTGACAAGACATAGACGAATGGAGGCGACAAATGGAAGAAGGGTCTGGATGGCTTACTGGGCACCACGTTCCAGCGGTTCTTTCCCTTCCAGAATGGCATGGTCATGTCTGAAATTGCCTGTGAGCCGAACATGAAGTGCGATCGCAACCAGGACTGTTTCAAGGGCTTCCTTTCCTCCTGGTTAACTTTCATGACCACCATCGTCCCATATACATCGTCCGAGATTGTCCCGAGGATCCAGCAGTCGGCACTTGCGGCAGCCAAACAGTGCTCTGGCGGTGCGAATCAGACTCTCTGCGGGCGGCGTTGGCATCAGGACACCTTTGACGGAACGAGTTCATTAGAGGCGCAGATGAGCGCCTTGAGCGTCTTTTCGTCCACGATGATTGCGCACAAGATGCAGGCTCAGGGGCCGTTGACCGCAGACACTGGAGGTACGAGTAAGAGTAACGCGAGCGCGGGCACAGGGTCAGAGCAAGCCCGCCCTCAACCGCAGCCAGTCACAACGGGGGATCGGGCTGGTGCGGGAATTGTGACTGTGGTTTTCCTCAGTGGCTGGATCGCAGCAGTGACCTGGATGGTGTACGGGCGATAAATATGTCCTACGATCCGCTTCTATGTTGCGCAATCATGATCTGTATATACTTGCGGATGATTGGTATCATCTGAGGAGAGCACATGGACCTGCGTCCTCCTCCAATTCGCTTTCTTTTGTGCTACGGTTGCATGTTACTATTTGTATTCTAGGGGATTTGTATGACTCCGATCTAGGCTTCTCTGTGCTAGGAGTTGGGGCGTCTGGAGGAGCGAAAGAACTTTGACATCTTCAGTTCTTCCGCGATCATGGCTTTTTAATAAGGAACACCGTCTTAGCATCTTATAAGTGAGACTCACAATGTTGGCGTTGCCCAGTACATGTCCTTGGCTCTCGTAAATATATCTTCCGTTCGTCTTTGGAGACTTACCACCAGACCAACTGTTTGATGCGATGATGGAACTACCTTAGTGATGATGGTAAATCTCCCTATTTTGCAGAAGAAAAGGTCGCCACACCTATTCAGGCTATCCCGGCAAAAATGAATACCCTTCCACCTCCTAGATTGCGGTTGAAGACAATTCCGTGTAGATGATCTAGGCTGCTTCCTTCTCATCTAGGCTGATTCCTTCTCACAGACCTCCAGTACAGTATCATTACCAGCGGGGGGCTATGTTTCATTTTTCGATCAATCAGCATTGTTTATTAAAGAGGTGCCCCACTCGCACCTTGGAAGGAATGGATGTACTCCGTACGGAGTATTGTAACCTGGATTCTCCCCTGTCTCCGTCTGCTAGGCTGCTCTCAGAGGTACCTTATCTTCCCATCTACCTTACAGAGTATATGCAGCTATTGGACAGGAAATTTATTTGAAGCAGGCTTGAGCAAGTCATGGATAGTAGATGTTGCTTTGAGCATGTCTGTCTGTGGGGGTGATCAATTACGCTTTGCAAAGTGACAGCGGGCTATGTAAAGCGCGGAGGCAGTGCGACAATCCTCCGTTGGCTGGCGCCAGTCGAGACTCACCCTTGCACACGACTCAGCTTTTTTCGGTCGCCTTCCATCGGTGTCACAAGAAACACGGAGTAGACTAACGTACTCCGTACTCCATAGTCTAGATATGGAATATATTATTGCGAACTTTGGAGTGAAATGGCCCTATTATATTGGTCTGCCTCGCGTTATTTCAGTACTTTAGTGCCCCCTAACTCCTCCCTAGTCGATTCATTCCTTCTCCTTGAATCCTCGCTTCGGGGGTTTTACGGTTTACTTCGCACACTCGCGATTTTTCCTTCTCTCCTTTCACTCTTACATCGTCCGCCAGATATTCATATATTGTTCCTCTCTCTTCCCATGCCAGCAGGCTCGGGTGCTCAGCTACGAGGAGAATAAACATTTATAGTCGATCTCCATTCTTCTCCATCCAGGCCAGATCGCCCTTTGTTCCCCCTCCACCCACTAGTATCGCATCACTATTGGTTCCTGAACGCCTGAGGCGTCCCGTTTTAGTACCACGGCGCCCCCTCCGCACTCTCCGTCCGAACCACACATTTCCGAACTTCTTTCACCAGCCTGGCTTCTCGTCATCCTGTCGTGAATCTTCTCCCTTTCCCCCTCGAGAAGAGCCTGATGAAATCCTCATCTTCATCCTACAGTGATTGATTACCTGGAAAGCCTCATCGTTTTGCCGACGTTGTAGCTTTTCACCATGCGGTGGCGGCTGCCTGGCGCCCGTACGACCCTCCCCGCCAGCGTCGCCCTACTTCTGCTCCCTATTCTTGTTGCTCCGCAGCAGCTGCAGGAACATGATGACCTCCCCTCGACCTTGTCCGTTCCTCTCCCTCCGACAGAGCGTTCTTTCGACCAGAACCCTCTTCCCACAATAAACGTGAAATCCAACGATGCGAGCGCCCTAGCAACCATGGCTCTGGCGGGCCCCGGCCGCGCCGTTCGAGCCCGTCCTGCCCAGGCCAGCAGTTCATCTGCCGGCCTGGCACCGCAGCTTCACGCGCGGTCTCTGCAGGATTGGGAGGTTGAGGACTTTATCCTACTGGCGACCGTCGACGGTTCCATTCACGCACGCGATCGCAAGACCGGCGCAGCTCGCTGGGCCCTCGAGGTCCCGAGCAGCCCCATGGTCGAGAGCATCTACCATCGAGCCAACAGGTCCAGCTTCGATCGGGCTCAGCCCGAAGATGATTTTCTTTGGATTGTCGAGCCGACTCAAGATGGCAATCTGTATATATATAGCCCCGGTCCGGATGCGGGGCTGCAGAAGTTGGGGTTGACCGTCAAGGAATTGGTGGAGCAGACTCCCTACTCAGGGACTGACCCGGCCGTTACCTATACCGCTCGGAAGGAAACAACTCTATATACCGTCGATGCACGGACTGGAAATATCCTACGAGTTTTCAGCTCCAGAGGTCCTATTACCTCCGGGCACGGATGCCGCAAGGTCGACGGGTTTGACCTAGAAGCCGAGGAGTGCGATACACCTTCCGGCACTCTGGTACTTGGTCGTGTTGAGTACGCGGTTGCGATACAAAATACGGAGACCGGTGATCCGATCTGCACGTTGAAGTACTCCGAATGGACGGCCAACAATCGCGACATGGATCTTCAGAGCCAGTACTTCCGGACGATGGATCAAAGCCACATCTACAGCATGCATGATGGAGTGGTGTTGGGATTTGATCACTCACGAATGGACCGTCCTCGTTACACACAGCGTTTTTCGTCTCCTGTGGTTCGTGTTTTCGATGTCGCACGCCCCGTCAACGTCGAATCACCCGAAGCAGCCACTCCGCTTGTGCTTCTATCGCAACCCCTGCAGCCACCTGATCCGGATTATGGCTCGTTGGATGACCGAGATACGAGGGTATTTGTTGATTGCACTTCAGCGGGCGGATGGTTTGCCATGTCCGAGGAGACTTACCCTCTCGTGACAGGACGCGCCAAAATGGCTCAGTGTTACGAGAAAGACTACCTACGGCATGGCCAGCCTCTGACCAGCTTGTCAACCAGTCAACAGCGCGATGCGCTGGCTGGCGTTCACTCGCTGAATGGTCCCCGGGTCATCCGCAATATCCCTAGTATCTCAGGACCATCCCCCCTAGAGCTAGCTAATGATACTCCGCGAGAATTGATGCGCAGCCCCTCCGAACTGGCGCTACCACCGGCTCTGCGGCACAGTACAATTATCAGAAAGGGCTGGGATAACGCTGTTGATATCTTTGTGACCATCCTACTGTTGTTCTTTGGTGCCTTCATCTACTTCAATTCCCACAACATACAGGAACTCGCCAAACAGAAACTGGACGTTAAGAATATTATCGCGTCCTACGCTCAGCCACCACTGTCGACTCCCTCCACTCCTGTTGTCGGAAACGCTCATTCTAAGAGTGATGCCAGCCCTAGCAGACCGATATCGAACCTCACGGTCGAACTCGAAGTGCCTGAAGAGCAACAAGAACGCGATGCGACCCCGAAACCGAAACGGGACCGGAGTGCCGTTGGCCCTGATTCCACCCCTCGAGTGAAAATTCGAGAACCATCCCGCGGCCCTGACAGTGACGACGATGTTGAGGAACTGGACCAGGCGGGGTCACCTGAGAAGCCTAAGAAAAAAGCCCGCCGAGGTAGACGGGGCGGAAAGAGTCACAGACGCGGAAAGAAGGTTGATTCGGAAGGTGAACCAAAGGATCAGGCGGACCGAGTCGTGGATCAAGTGAACAACCTGCAGCCTCAGCCCCGTCTAGAGCCCGACGTCCAGCTAGTGCGGACCGTGTCCAATGAGGTTGTCGAAATAGACGGTGTTCTTCAGATCGGTCGACTCAAGGTATACAGCGACGTTGTCCTCGGGCATGGTAGTCACGGAACGGTTGTGTACCGTGGGTCCTTTGATGGCCGGGATGTTGCAGTCAAACGTATGTTGGTTGAGTTCTATGACATCGCCTCTCATGAAGTTGGACTGTTGCAGGAGAGCGACGATCATAACAACGTCATTCGCTATTTCTGTCGCGAGCAAGCGGCCGGTTTCCTTTACATCGCTTTGGAGCTGTGCCCTGCGTCTCTCCAGGACTTGATTGAACGTCCGGGTGACTACCCCCAGCTGGTTCAGGGTGGCTTGGATATGCCAGATATCCTGCGTCAGATCATCGCTGGTGTTCGATACCTGCATTCTCTCAAGATTGTGCACCGCGACTTAAAGCCGCAGAATATTCTTGTGGCTATGCCTCGAGGACGTAGCGGCTCGCGGCCTCTGCGACTGCTCATCTCTGACTTCGGTCTATGCAAGAAGCTTGACGATAATCAGAGCTCGTTCCGAGCAACTACAGCGCATGCCGCAGGTACATCTGGTTGGCGAGCTCCAGAATTGCTAGTAGACGACGACAACCGTTCGGCCATCCAAGGCGGCGAGTCTCAGCATACCGAGTCGTCTGAGCCAGCAGTCGTGGATCCACAAACCAACAGACGAGCAACTCGCGCTATTGACATCTTCTCCCTGGGATGCGTTTTCTACTATGTGTTGACGCGTGGTAGCCATCCTTTCGACAAGAACGGGAAGTTCATGCGGGAGGCGAATATTGTCAAGGGCAACTTCAACCTGGACGAACTCCAGCGCCTAGGCGATTACGCCTTTGAGGCAGATGACCTGATCCGATCCATGTTATCTCTTGACCCTCGCAAACGGTTAGTTCCTCTTCCTCTTCTCTAATTTTCCTCGTGTGTTTACTGACTCTCCCAGACCCGACGCCAGTGCTGTTCTGATGCACCCCTTTTTCTGGAACCCGTCCGACCGTCTCAGCTTCCTCTGCGATGTATCGGATCATTTTGAGTTTGAGCCACGGGACCCTCCTTCGGATGCCCTGTTGTGTCTCGAATCCGTGGCTTGCCGTGTGATGGGCCCTGAGATGGATTTCTTACGTCTTCTGCCCAAGGATTTCAAGGACAACCTCGGCAAGCAGCGCAAATACACGGGCTCGAAGATGTTGGACCTTCTCCGGGCGCTACGTAACAAGCGCAATCATTACAACGACATGCCGGTACATCTCAAGGCACACATTGGCGGCTTGCCAGAGGGGTACCTGAATTTTTGGACCGTTCGGTTTCCCAGTCTTTTGATGAGCTGCCATTCGGTCATCGTGGAGTTGCGTTTGACGAAGATTGACCGGTTCAAACGATATTTTACTCCGGTTGAGTAGATTGGGTCTTTTGGATGATTTTGGAGTATTTGAGATATACTTAGACATTTACTGAATATATAAACCTTGATCGTTCATGATGATTGTAATGGGACATGGCGGCTGCCTCGCCTGCGGTTTGTTTGCACGGAGACATGTCACAAAGCCCCTGACCAATGATTGACCCAAAATTCTCCACAGACCTAGTATCAGTCACTGCACGATATCCGTCTCTGCAGAATTCGACATCTGTCACATTTCTGTTGAGGGTGACCCTGTAGTTAAACTCTGGTAAATCTTGGTGGCTGGTGCAGGACAGTGGAGCCAACCAGGCGGTTCCTTTTTTAAAGTGTTCAGTCGCGTGGGTCACCGCGTTTTCTCCATGTCGCTTCTCACGTTGCTGTGCCTTCACCAGACACCATCTTTTGTGTTGCTCACTCTTCAATGTTGAATATTCTCTAAGCTCTCCATTGTGTTGCTCTGCCTACTACACATTCATTGACCCAGCTATTGAGCAATTCAATCCGCCATTTCCGCGCTCTACAACACCGACGGAAAATCTTCCCATCGCCTCATTCGATTGTTCGCTATCTAGAGAACCTACGCAGTACCTAATTTACATCCGTGCTCGCATTATTATGATACTCTGTGATACTTTCGCATAGCGACTTCCACTTCCATATACCTGTTCCCCGGAATGGTTTTCCTACGTCTCACGGTCAAGGTCTACCCCCGCGAACAGACCCAGTCCTCTTCGTCATTTTCGACCCGCTCGTTCCTAGGAGACCGTGACCGCGATGCTTCGAGTCAGAACTCTGGACCGACAGGGGGGAAGCCGGCTTCCTTCCTGTTGGTCCTAGAGAACCCCGAGGAGGTGACGATGGGTGGATTGGCGGGCATGATCCGGGAGAAGTGGGCGAAGCTGCGGCCGAACGCTGAGTGAGTGCCATCCGTCCTACGAGATTGAATTTGGAAGAGATATGGTGTTGTCGAGCAGCGCTTACGGATATCGTGACTAGGCCCCTGGAGATCAAGAAACTTGTCGACGACGAGCATGACTCCGACGATCTCGATGCCGAGTTGACCGTCGCCGATGTGTTTGTGGATAATGGTCGGGCCCGCACCGATGGTGCCGACCAGCGCGGTACAGTTCGTGTGATTCAGAAACCAGCGCCCTATGCGCCTGTCCGGTTCCCCTCCGTATCGCAAGACTGGGATGCCGCTGCGCAGGATTTTGAGCGCCAGATCAAGATCAAGAAGGAGGCGGTGCAGGCGAATTTGCGCAAGATTCCTACTATCGCTGAAGAATCTCAGTCGTTTTCAGAACGCGATACACCCAGTGCCCAGATAAATGGGGGTCCTACGCCTGCGGCTACAGCGGACGGACCCGAGCGTCGCAGGGACGTGCCGGTTTCCTCCGTGGAGCAAGAGGAGATCCCCATGTCGCCTCCGCGATGGGGCGAGTCGCCTGCCCATGAGAACGACTCAGAGGATCCCCGGGGTGGAGCTGTTGCGGCTACACCACAGCACAAGCGCTTGGAGAGTCAGGAGCTGGGGGAGTCGCCTTCACCGGAACGGCAACGGACTCCGACGCCCAAGACGCAGACATCCCCCGCGAAACGCGGCTCCGTCTCGAAACAGGTGCCTGCCACTCGGTCGATCTCACAGTTTGTCGCGGAGCCGGACTTCCCCTCGTCGAATCGAAGGGAGCGTCAGCGCAGCGGGTCGGAATCGCCATTGAGTCCGAGACAAGCACCGTCTCGGGTAGAGCGCGAGTTGGATGAGGAGGAAGTCGAAACAGACATCTCTCAGCCGGAACGCCAGTCGAGTGAGGACGAAGAACAATCTGACGATTTGGACAACGAGGGAGATGTGGCGATGGATGACGGCGATGTTGCGGCGGCGGAGGAAGTACATGCTGAGGCCGGTGCTAAGGAGACGGATGAGCGGGTGGTAAATGGGAGCAAAGAGAGTTCCTCTAGGGAAGTAATGCCCGCGGTTCGCCAACGCAAGAGAAAGAAGAGCTTGGAGGAAGAGCAACCTAACAAGGAGCCTCGGTTGGAGCCTAGAAGCCCTGGATCGTCGGACAAGGAAAACAACCCGAGCCAGTCGCTGTCCGAGCCACCTGTGAGCAGTCCATTGGCCCGAAGACACGAGAGGGCACCATCGTTCTCTGGAATCGGTCGGCGGTCAAGTCTCTCTGAGAAACCCACGGAGTCTGCGAAACACGGACTAGGGTTGGGTATCACAAAGAGCCCCCCTAGCAAACCGCAGGTGATGATCTCGTTGTCCCAGGAGGCGACCACGTCGATATCAGGAACTCCGCTCTTTGCCAGCAAAGCGTCTACAACCCGCCGTGCATCGTTGGTGGAAAACGATGCCACGCCATCCAAGCAAACTCCTGCTCTGGATCGCGTGAAGCAACTACATTCGGCTTTACGAAAGGATTCGCCAGCCGACAAGTCGGCGCAACGCCGGTCTGTTTCTTTTGCCGAAGGAGAGGACATGGTCATTACGGCGTCGACACCGATTCCCAAGTCGACTCCGCAGACCAACCCCAAGGGCAAGGGGACACCGGGTTCTGAGCCCGGAAAGAAGTCATCGACACCGAGCAAGATGGTGTTCCCTACCGGTGTTCCTCAGGAACGGGTGGAACAGTTGATGCGAGAAGCGAATCAGAAATTCGAGAAGCATCACAAGGACAAGGAAGAAGTCGAGGAGATGATTAAAGCGGCCAAGGAGCAGAATAAGGATCCGGCGTACGTGCGCAATCTGGAAGAGCTGTTGGCCAAATTGGACCGGGTCCAGAAACTCGAGAAGCGGAACCGCGCCAGCGAGAGAGACAGGCTTGAGCGCGCTCGGGCTGATCTACGGGCGAAGCGTGAAGAAGTTGCCAAAATGGAGGCAGATATGGGTGCTTCTTCGCCGGATGATAAGCAACCGAAGGCGGGCTCGTCCAAGACTAACGGAGATGCAAACACACCCAAGGCGGATACTACATCAAAGGCCAAGGGTGCGAAGAAGTCGACGCCAGCAGCTGAACAGAATGGTCCCGCGAAAAAGGTAGCCGAAGCAAAGAAGGGGACCGAGCCATCTACTACTACAACGGCTGAATGCAAAGGCTCGACTAAGAAGGCGGACGCCAAGAAGGGACCTGATTCTACTGCTACTCCTACAGCGACCAAGCCCCGCTCTACAGAAGAGGAACCGAAGGGCACTCCAAATGAACCACCGGAGAGCTCCGCTGAGGACGCTAAGCTACCTCCGATGACGAAGATCCAGCGCGGTGACCTCCCCAAGGCCAAGACAAATGGCACGAAGAAATCTCCCGCCTCCGAGCCAGTAGACGTGTCCTCCACCTCGTCATCCTCCGAAGAATCCTCGGAACACTCTGAATCCGAGAACGAGGATGACGACGAGAGCGACGCCGAGGCCGAAACCCACACCGGCACCGACAAACCCGCCAAAAGCAAGGCCGACCTTCTCCGCCGCAGCAGCGCAACCCCTTCATCACAAGGTAATGCCCGGTCCCCTGCGCCCTCGCAGTCGGCATCGCAATCCTGGGGCCAACCGATCAACGGGAGTCGCAGCCGCGCCACACTCAAGACGCTGCTCGTCGACAAGAAGAAAGAGTCAGCGGAGAAGGCACAGCAAGCGAAGAAGAAGATCAGCGCCGCGCCAAAACGGCCGCGGAATATCTTCTCGCCTCCGTCGGACGACGATTCCGATGAGAGCGAGTCAAGCTCGAGCTCGAGCTCCAGTTCGAGTGAGAGTGACAGCGACAAAGACAGCGACAGCGATAACGAGAGCCATAGCAGTGCAGATCATGGGGATATCATGTCTAGTGGGACGGTCGGCAAACTGCGCGCTGCGCGAAAGAAGTAATCCGGGCCTTGCAGATGGGTCTAGTTGTTTTTTTCTTTAGCATGTCGTGCGTTCAAGCATACTTTGTAATCATTTCGATGGGTTGTCTGCTGGCGAGGTTGGTTTATCGGACTGGGACTGCTGGAGCTGTTCTTAGATTGCTATCTACTTGGTGCTCTTCATCATAATGGTGATAATCCTGTACAATTGACCTGTGACTTTGACAGTCCACATCACTGCACTGCCAACCGCTCTCGTAAGCCTGATCAGGTACAGGGCGTCCAATAGCTGGATGTTAAGCTACCTCTAGAGTGATGACTGTCAGAGTCATCTGGCAGCTACTGCACCAACCCACCCTCTCTCAGTTCAACAATGTGTCCATCCAAGGATCTCAATTCGTTGAAATGTACGCATCTGCGGCCAGCCCCAACGGCACGGACACACCTCGGAACTACCCCCTAAATCGGCCCTGGAGGACGTGCGCGGGTGGAGTGATGGCTGGAGATAGGGGCCAATTTAGAACACAAGTATTGTGCAGATCTGCAGGCTATGCAGTCCCCCTCACGAGTCTTGACGTCAGAGAACGTCTAGAGTCCAGACTACTATTGATAGATGAAACAACAATATGACCGGACCCATCGGCAAAAAAGGATCGAGCCTCGGCTGAAGCCCAGAGGCGGCGTAGATAGAGTGTCTGGCGATAGACATGCAGGACTACGTACGATGGATCGTAGCTGCATACGAGCAGACGAATAACGGCGTCTCGGCCTCCTCTTGGGCCGATGCAGACACAACTTGACTTTCTGGCAGTGCAGCCACCAGTCTGACCGCATCAACGTCTGCCTTTTCATCGGGTGGATTGTTGACCCGGTTGGAGTAAGGTGAGTCACGGGTTGGGCCTCGTTTATTTATGTTTATCATCTTACCCCCTTGTCCAAAAAGAATATCGACCATCGCAAAATGACTTCCAATTACTCCATCTCCCTCATCGCAGGGGCGATAGCTGTTTTTGTTTACACGCTTAGTGTCCTCCGCCGCAAATGGGCACAGTATCGCTTCGCCCGTGAGAACAACTGCCAAGACCCCCCGCGGATCCCCTCCAAGGATCCCTTCTTCGGGCTGGATACCACCTATACCACGATCCAGAATGTCAAGGAACACAAATTCCTCGAGCGGGCGCAGGCCCGGTTCAATGAAGTCGGCCACACCATGAAGACCCGCCGCCTCCTCCAAACCATCATCCTCACCCGCGACCCCCAAAACATCAAGACCGTTCTGTCACTGCGCTTCAAGGACTACGCCCTGGGCCAACGTTACAAGACATTTGGCGACCTCCTCGGCCACGGCATCTTCACCACCGACGGCGAGCACTGGGCGCATTCGCGCGCCATGATCCGCCCCAACTTCGTCCGCGAGCAGGTCGCCGACCTCGGCATCTTCGAGGCGCAGATGGCCGATCTGCTGGAGTTGATCCCCAAGGACGGCAGCACGGTTGACCTCCAGGACCTGTTCTTCAGCTACACCATCGACTCGGCGACCGAATTCCTCTTCGGCCAGAGCGTGCAGTCGCTGAAGAAGCGCCGCTCCGGCGGCCGCGACGCACACGTCGAGAACGACTTCGCCAGCGCGTTCAACTACGCGCAGCATGCCATCGCCACGCGCATCCGGCTGGGTCCGCTGGCTGCCTTCTACCACGACCGCAAGGTGGAGCGGTGCAATCGCGTCTGCCACGGGCTGGTGGAGCAGTTCGTCGACAAGGCGCTCGAGGTGCGGGCGCAGGGCCTTGACGAGAAGACGCTCGAGGACGGCGACGGCGAGAAGAAACAGCGCTACGTGTTCCTGCACGGCCTGGCGCAGCAGACGGGCGACCGCCGCCGGATCCGCGACGAGGTCATGAACGTTCTGCTTGCTGGGCGGGATACCACCGCCTCGCTGCTGAGTAACCTCTTCTTCATGCTGGCCAAGCACCCGCGCATCTGGGCCAAGCTGCGCGACGAGGTGGCCTCGTTGAACGGCCGGCCGCCGACCTACGAGCAGCTGCGGAATCTGACCTATGTCAAGTATTGTCTGAACGAATGTACGTATGCAACCCTCAGTTTTATCTGCAGATGCTAATGCTACCCGACAGCCCTCCGTCTGCACCCCGTCGTCCCTGGAAACGCTCGCTTCGCCATCGCCGACACCGTCCTCCCCGTCGGCGGCGGGCCGGACGGCCAATCCCCTGTGTTCGTCCCCAAGGACGCAATCGTCACGTACAGCGTGTGGTCGATGCACCGCCGTGAAGACTTCTACGGCCCCGATGCGAACGAGTTCCGGCCGGAGCGCTGGGCGGATCTTCGGCCGGGATGGGAGTATCTCCCCTTCAACGGGGGCCCGCGTATCTGTGTGGGACAGCAGTATGCGCTTACGGAGGCAGGCTACGTGACTGTCCGGCTGGCGCAGCAGTTTGCGGTACTGGAGAGTCGGGATCCGGGACCGTGGGAGGAGAATTTGACGCTGACTTTATGTTCGAGGAATGGGACCAAGGTCAGTTTGAGGAATTAGTTTGTCTTTAATCTCTCTACTTCATGTATCTACTTTATGACGCTCTACTTTATGAAGCTCCTCTTGTATGTATATCATGAATTTTACGTCTGGATTAGCCATTGCTAGGCGACTATGGAACATTAATCCCCTCGGCATCCTGCTGATGCCCCGTTGCACCCTCGAGCCATGCCGCCGGCGGAGCCTGGTCAATGATACAATTCCACCCAAACTTATCCTCGATCTTGCCAGCCTGAATGCCCTTGAGGGTCTGCAACAGCTTGATACAGACCTCACCCCCACTCTGCCCATCCTCGCCGCAGTCAAACGTAAACTTATCGCCGCGCGAGCGCATTGTGATACTCCGGATGGGGACCAGCGCCGCCGCTGTGCCTGCAGCAATCACCTCTTTAAATTCCTTGATTTCCTCATACCCAATGCGTCTCTTCTCAACCGCAAACCCAAACACCCGCTCCCCAATCTCGCACACCGACCGCGCCGTCACCGAATCAATCACATTCTTGCTATCCGGCTGCACAAGCGTGACCTTGTCGCCGTCCCTCCTCACCCCGATAAACGCCGACGTCGAGAACTCGTCAATCTCCGACCGCGTCCGGCTATCCAGATGCAGCGTGATCCCGAACCCCTCCGCCGCGGCGCGCGCACTATGCCGCAGCACAGGCGCATAGTTGCCCCCGACCTTCGCGGACCCGGTCCCTTCCGGCGCGGCGCGGTCAAAGTCCTCGAGAATCAGGGCGTCGACGGCATGCACGCCGTGGTACACGCCCGTCGGCATCACAAACACCACGAATGTGTATGCATCTGGCGGGGAGAGGCCCAGCTGCGCGGAGGACCCGAAGAGCAGGGGGCGGATGTACATCGCGGCGCCGGTCTCATGGGGCGGGACGAACTCGGCATTGGCGGCGACGGCTAGCTTGACGCATTGCATGAACAAATCCTCCGGGACGGGGGGCATGGAGACGAACTCTGCGGAGCGGCGGAGGCGGGCGGCGTTGCGGTCTGGGCGGAAGATGGAGATTTGGCCGTTTGGGTGGCGGAAGGCTTTGAGGCCTTCGTAGGCTTGTTGGCCGTAGTTCAGGCCCGGGGCCATGCCGTGCAGGGGGAGGAAGGGGGAGGAGACGAATTTGGGGGCGGACCATGTGCCCCCGGTGCTGTGGGAGAAGTGGCATTCCACATGGCCGTTCACTTTAGTTGTCAGTTGGGATGAGGCGGATGGAGGGGAGGGAGCTGAGCTTACCGTCGCGGACTTTGAAGCCGACGTTGGACCAGTCGATGGTGTCGACGGGAGGAGGAGGGAACGACATTGTTGGTAGTGTAATTGAGTGAGTTGAGGTGTAGTAAGTTGAGGATGCGATGATGTTGAGGGAGAAGAATGACGATGGAGGGGTAAAAGGTAATATATTCCGCCGATGGAGGTGGGGAACAACACTACGAGAAGCTTATGGATAAATAACTACAAATCATCATCGACAATGCAGCTGAGGTCAGATCATGAGTCATCGGTCATCTCTGACGAATTCTTGTCAATCATTAGCCGAGTCTTATTAGTTATCTCCACAGTTCAACCGCCAATCATATTGGATTCAACTATTGATCACGGTCTCATGGATAGCTTCATTGCTCAGATCAAGCCTGACCTCTACCGTACTCTGTCACCAAACAGACCTTCAACCCTCCAGGAATCTCATGCCGTGAGAACCGGCGATAGTCTTCGACGATATTCTCGAATTCATCTGTCTCATCAGCACAGCCAGATAGACAGTGATGACATACCTTCGTATGTAAACACCCACGAAGGATCATACTTTCCTTGTGTCACCATGTCCAAGAGAAGCGGATGGTACTATGAAGTCAGTGTCATTAATTGAGTCGCATATCTGAGACGTGGATACCTTTTGAGAATTGACCTGTCCGCCCCGGATCGTCAATCCCTTTTCCATCAACGGCCCGATAGGAAAATCATTCGTCTTATAAAAGAAATCCCCAAGCAGCGCGAGATGGCCTCCCTTTCTCGTCGCCTTGATCATCGCCGACACCGTGTCACTGCTATCATGCTCCAACCCAATCGCCCGCATAGCCGCATGCTGCGGTTTCTGCGTACTCCGAAACCCACTCGCCTCGACCGCGCAGTCCAACCCCCTCGGCTCCATCGACAGGATATAATCCCCCACCTCGGCATGCACACTGACATCCACAGGAATCATCCCAAACCCTTCAGCAATCTGCAAGCGGCTCGCGTCCTTATCAACGGCATACACCTTCTTCGCCCCGCGCAGGACCGCCAGCCGCTGCACCGATAACCCCACCGGTCCACACCCCCAAACACCAACTATATCCCCCGGCTGGACATCTGCAAGCTCACAACCATGCCACGCAGCGGTCGTGACATGCACCAGACCGAGCAGCTTCTTTGCGTCGATATCAGCCGGCACCCGCACACAGCAGAAATCCGCGTTCGGGACCCGCACGTACTCCGCCTGCGCGCCGGGATACCCGCCGTACAACCGCGTGAACCCCAGCATCCCCGCCACGCGGTGTCCGTACGCACTCTCCATCTCCCGCGAGGGATTCGTCGTGTCGCACAGCGAGAACTCCTGCCGCTTGCAGAACTCGCAGTGTCCGCAGGCGATCACGGGGAGGATCATGACTCTGTCACCTGAGGAGAGGCTGCGGACCTCCCCGCCGACTTCCTCGACGGTGCCGATCGCCTCGTGGCCGAGGATGTCGCCTTTGGAGAGAAGCTCGCTGAGTTCACCGTCGTAGAGGTGGAGATCTGCGCCGCCGATGGTGCAGTGGGTGATGTGGATTATTGCGTCCGAGGGGTCTGTGATGGTTGGTTTGGCGACGGTGCCGAGCTGGATCGTGCGCGTTCCCATCCACTGTGCGGCTTTCATTTTGTCTGTGGGATGCGGCTTGTAGAGCGTGCTTGTCATTGGTCTGTAAATTAGTATGAGTTCTGCGGAGCATGGGGGTGGTTTACTTGGGAGTTGCGGTCGTCATCTTGTGGACTGAATGTAGACGCTACAGAGTCTATGTATACAGATGCACTTGTTTGATATGGACTGTAAAAGTAGCAATGGTGCCTGAAGATACAATATAGTTTGAGATGGCGTATCAGTGGCAATCCAATCTGCGAGTATGGATAAGCTGTCGGAATGGAGGGCCGAGATATGAAGTCATGCAAAACGCCGCTTCTTCGTTGGCCACTTTCCAGTATACTGCCAGAGGTGTTACTGCAAGATGACAATTGCAATATCTACTTACGAGGACTATGGCTACTATTACAAGCTGTCAAGACTGAGCAGGAAGTTGAATGCATTTTCTTCTTGTTGAAATCAGATCAGCGTACAATCGAGGTCTACCTTTTCCTGTCAACATCAACTGACACAATATGAATAGAGCTACATCAAGAACACCACCCTATAGACTCTTCAACCTCCAAGTACCACCATGCAACCCAGTCGCAACCCCATCAACAAGCTTCACCCTCGTCCCATTGCTCGAGACCAGCACACCCTCCGCGTCGATCTTCACATCACCGATTGTCCCCTCAGGCGTCGTAAACACCAACTCCGTATACCCATTGCTTCCCCTCCTAAACTCCGTCTCAAACCTCCCCAAACGCGTCTCAAACCCCCCCTCAACGGCCCTCAAATCCCCCGGCTGCGGCTTAAACACCCACCTCTCCCCGCCCGCCCCAACTAGCTGCAATCCAGCCGCATAGAACATCAACGCGGCCGTCGGGCCAGTAGCCCACCCATGCGCATGCGAGATCCTTGCATCATTGCTATACGGCGCGTAATGCAGTGACCCATCCGTACTATACCCCTCTATAAACGTCGACTGCGTCATCCGCGGATCATCAAGCATGAATCCCCACTGCCGCCGCATCAAATCTAGACCGCGCTGCGGCTGATCCGCGAGGAAGTGAGCCTGCAGCTCGAAGCCGGTGATGAAGGGGGAGATGGTTGCTCCTGCCTCGGGGGCTGGGGCGCCGTAGGGTCCCCAGCGGGCGGAGAGGGCGGTGGAGATTGTGGATGATTGATTAAATGACAGGGTGAGGTTGGACTTTAGGGCCCAGGCGTTGCCGTCCTGTGGGTGGAGGGTTGTGGTTTCGTTGTCGCGGTAGAGGCCTGCGGATGGGTCCCAGAGTCTGGCGTTGGCGGAGGATTTGAGGGTGCTTGCGATGCGGGACCAGGTTGAGGAGGAGGTGGTGTCGTTGAGGGTTTGCGAGAGGGCTAGAGATTCCTGGAGGACGAAGTAGAGGATGGCGTTTGCTTCGATGTTCTGCTTTTGTTAGTGATGGATACTGTATAGCGTGGGTGAGAACGTACGTGGCCGCCCATGCCGAAACGTAGCCAGTCGGCGCTGGCAGTTACGTTGGCTAGGCCGGTGTCGTCGATGCTGGATAACGACCATTGCAAGGCGCGTTTGTACTGGCTCCAGTGTGCGGCAAGCCAGGTCTTGTCTCCTGAGTACCGGTAATAGTACGACACGCCGATCAAGCTGTGGAGATGGTAGGTATAGCTGACGGTGTCATAGAAGGGTTTGCCGGCGTAAGGAAGACGACCGTCAGCTTGTTGTATTGCGAAGAGTGATTCCAACGCCATGCGCACACTGTACAGGTCATACGTGCTGACGGCGATGCTCTCCAGCGCTATGGACATATCACCCGGCCAGACAAGGCGATCCCGTTTCGCTCCGTCTGTGAGCACGCTGCTCCCGTTGGCGATGGTATCGTTGCTCCACCAGGGGACAGTCTCCGGGAGGGTGATATTGTCACTTGAGGTAATCGTGCCTAGAAAAGGCAACGCATTCCCCATGCTGGGATCAATGGTGCACAGCTGGTTTGTGTATGCGCCTGCGTACCAGATGCGATTGAGCAATTCATCATCGCAGTGGAAGTAGCCTGTATACGCGCGGAGATTCTGAGTCGGAGCTGCCGTGAAGTTGATTCGGACACTTTCAACAACAACGGTTGCAGATGTGTTGGTAACAAGAGTCAGATATCTGAAGGCCCCGCGGTTGTGTTTCTTCTCGGCCGTGTATCGCCCCGAGCCGTGACCGACAGGAAACCAAAGGGGTGAGTCAAGACCTGCATCGGCAGTTGCGTCACAAGCTTCGTTGTTGATCCAGAGGCTTGATTCGGAGAAAGTGACTCCGATGAAGGCATCGAGCGAGGAGACCCGGCTGATGTCTAGCGAGACAATGCCGGCGATGTTGCGACCAAAGTCATATGTGACGGATGAGACACCATGAAAGGTGGCTTTCCCACCTTTCCTATTGGTTAAAGCAGACGGGTCAGAAACGGAGCCGTTAACATGATACACCCTTTTCGGAATCAGATCTCGAGTGGCTGGTGCTAAGATATACTCTTCATATGGAACGGCAGTGCAGACTGCTGCTGCAACCACGAAAAATGATAAGAGTCTCATCTCTATAACTGGCTACTTACAGGAAACAGGCCTAGGCCCCCGTATGCTGGAAAGGAAGTACATTTATATTCCTCGTCCAACTCTCCGTTCTATACACCAGATGCCGATTCCTCAGCCGAGTATGACGTTTTGCAAGACTCGGACAAGTCCTTACCGAGAGCAAGAAGCGTCTCCAGTCTCTAGGAAGAATGCCCTCGGCGGATCAACATTCCGGACTTCTGCTTCCATTCCCCAGCAAACAAGCTTGATGGAGGTGGGGCCGGAATTTGCGGAGAAGCCCAGAGTCGATCGAAGGAGGCGCTGCGCTATGACTTGTCTAGTGCATGCTTGCCAAAGAGGGGTACGTATAGATTGATTGAGATTTATTGGCCATAGATGTATGATCTACTATCCGGAGGGCAGGTTGATAACTTTGCACTCTGTCTTGTGTAGGGTTGAACGCGGGGTTGCCGAAGTTCTCCCGCATAAAGTTGTGGGGTAGTCGGCATATGTTAATATTCAGGCCTTAATCCACCTTGTAATCGACGGTACTTCTTCTGGCTACCGATAAGGCCGTTCTATTTTTCCCTGGTAAATGCTTTCCCGTCAGGCATGTTGGTAACGGCCATCCTGCCCATGCCCGTAGTGATATCGGCTGTAGTCACTGCAGCTACGATGGCTACCTTCTTACCACCCTGTACTCGGGACATGTTAGTTCTCAACACTATGAGTAGCCCCTTAGTAGTAACACTGCCACATGCAGTGTTACTACTACAATAAGCCCCGAGGCTAAGTCAAAGGCACAGATCACATGATTTATGTTTTGGTCCCTCGATCCAGGAAGGTATACATCAAACACACCGCTAGTGCGGATTATAATGCATTCCTCAGCTTCGGGGGACCCGTACAAGTCGATGAGAACACTGCTCCCACAGAGCGGCATTGACTGGCATAGTCGTACTTGGGGTGGGCAACAGAATCCGTTGCGGCTGGCTGAGCAACTTGGTGAGCTAGAGATGCGTTCGCCTCCTGATCGATATTGACAACATGAATCCGCTTTCTTCGTGACGGCCCTGATACGTTACAAGCTGATCGATCTGTAGCCATGTATTCATAGAAATCATGTTGATAGCGATAGCTATATACATATCTCACCCCAAGCGGGGAAGCTCTCGGACTGCTGCTTTAGCTATCCAATGGCTTCAGTTGTTTCCTGCATCTACACAGGAATCACTTTCGCATGTCTGTCCATCAGCTTAACCTCAAGTAGGGAGAGATTCTTTTGTCCTCCTGGACCGCAACCTGGACCGCAACCTGGACCGCATCACGCCATCAACAATACTAGTGAATGAGCTTGAAAATGTCTGTCGTCGCGCTAATCTCGCCATCCACTGCCCGATCAACTAAGGGGGTCAACAATCAACATTGGACTTCCCAGAGGAAGCGTTAACGTTGCCTCTGTTGTCGCCATGTATCTCTCCTTGAACAACGTGTATTGCTATACCTAGATTAGTCTGTATGCTCCCAAACCTGGGCACATAATCGGACGCGTATGATCGTGCATTCGAGGCTCGATGACCTCCTCAGGTTGACGAGTTACTGGATGAAGAGCGCTAGACGCACATCGGCTACCTGTCTCCAGCGCAACGGATCTAAGAGGGAACGAGATTCATAAAGCCGAGGCCTCTGGTCGCATAATTGCGCAATCGCTCGAGATCTAAGTATAGGGTGTCATTGCCGTTACGGCCTGGCACCAGCGCTGGGCCGAAAAGGTCACGTCTTTTGATCGAGAGGTTGTTGGGAGCTGCAGGGCGGGGGAATATGGGCTGCACAACAGGTATAAGCATGTAAAATATAGTCATATACCTTGAACATACCTCGCTCTGCTGGAGTGTCGGCATCCCATTCTTATCTCTGACGAAGAGCTCAACAGTCCCCGAGACGCGTTCTTGTAGTCTTGTCCATTGGACGATAATAACAACATTAATGGAGCCATTGCCACCGACTAGCGACAGGTCCATGCCGTTACGAAGTAGTTCCTTGGACTCGCTCCAGCCAGATTCTACCGCAGTAGTTGGTAGAATAAGATTGTTAGGTCGGAAAAAGAAGTCAGGTTCCTTCCAGGAGCCGCTATATGGGCCGGATTTGAAGAAAAGGGCTACATATGTTAGCTTGGAATTCTGTAGATAAGCAAATCATGTTGAGTGCGCTCAGACCACTGAGCTAAAAAGGTGTCATGACAACTATTTCTAGCTAGTAGAAATTATGGTGCAGCTGATATCAAACAGATCATAAGATACTTACTAGTGCCGACTCCTGGATCAAACAGCTCCACTTCTTGTAGGGTGATATCCCCATTCAAAAGCCAGTTAAGCGGTTGTTTAAACAACCACGGCTGGATACAGTCGAGTATCTCGGTTGGTTTGACTCTGATTCGCAGCTCGCGGCTTTCACTGTTGTAGCTTTTCCTGGATGTTCTCTGATGAGCGGGACTGCAAGGTCCAGATGCAGAAGGCGTTTACTTACCGAGAGGGGATTATCTCATCAATATGCTGATACACAGCGTCCGCCCACGAGGGAGGCACATCGTTGAATATGAACTCATGATACTCCCTGTTTCGATGCAGCGAGGAGACGACGTGATCTGTGAAATCAGCCTGCTTATCAAAGTGGTTTGCTGAAGTGACAGTCATGAATGAACCAGACTCAGCGGCAGGGGTAGTAAATGGAACATCTGACATGGTGAGGGGAGAGGTCTAGACAACCACTTGTAGCATAGCAGAAATAATAGTGTAGAACAGCTGTATTGATGTTCAGAAAAGAGCAGGTGCTGAAATAGGAAGGTCAAACTCTTCAGCTGGAGGAACCTCAAGACACCAATTTCTGAGAGTATAGGTGGTGAAGTGAATAACTGCAATCTACCTGTCATAATGATGTATCTGTAGAGGTAAGTGAATGGTCCATGGATCCAAGTCCAACATAGCGCACTGTGCTAGTAGGATTTAGGCACATCGGATCCCAAGTAACAGCAGGGACCGGGCCTCAGACCCATGGTTTGGGTTGGATGAGTCTGCCATCTTGAAAGCATCTGCAAATTGGTAAGTCAGTTGATAAAGCTACTAAGCCTGCTTGCGCTGGCTTAGCACCTGGAAAACAGGACATATCACACCAGGATTGTAGATATGTTGTACGCATTTCCCAGCATGCCCTCCGCCGTCTAGCTGGCGCTGTAGCATACCCAGGAGCTGCTATATGGGCCGACCTGCTCAGCCGAAGATGTACGACTGCTACCCGCCGCTCAACCAGGAAGATCCATGGGAGTCTGAAAAGCCACTGCTGCAGTTCTTCATATTAACAACTCCGACAGTCTTTGGAAGCTTAACTAATTACATCTGTCGGCGAGCGCGCCTCCTGGAAGGAATGCCTGTACCGCAACATTCTCTTTGTGATATAGCCGTAGGTACGAGCAAATAGCAGGACATTCCACTCTAGCTCTAAGTTCAATCCACCATATACTGCGACTCGCTTTGCGATACCATAGATAAAGCAGCAAAAGCGCCACAGGGTCCCTTTTCCGAAGCAAGTCTTCGAAAGAGCCATGGATACAGCGCGTGAAGAGTTGAGTCTGACCTGTCGTGACCTCGCTATCCGGGAGGTCCAGGATGTGGGATACCGCGTGGGTGGCATGGAAATAGGGATTGTTTCTCGCCGTAGATGAGTCGTTGAGAAGACACAGGGCAGCCAAAGCTCTTGGTATACCATCTATGCCCCTCTCTGGCAAGGGTGAATGCATGATAGCAAAGGTAGCCGCCATGACGTGGAAAAGACTGTCCGGTCGTAGCGGGTTCACTATATTCCACAGTGCCATTTTACCCTTGCTCATACGTAACCAGTCCAAATCGGAGTCACCAGAAGACTTTAGAGGCCACGATTCTTCCGGCGTGCGTGCATCAGGGGATGAGAAGGTCAAGACAGCCAGAGCAGCCGCAGTGGCCCAGATTGGATCCCTATCTTTCGCTTCAATCGGTTCCCTTAACCGTCTGTTGAGAAGAGCTGTGCTTTGAGACCAGTGATAGCACTCTTCTAGACTGCGACGACAGCCTAATGAGCTATTGAGATGGCGGTCATATGTAAATGCCACAGCCAGAGAGGCGTGCATTAAGAAAGGGTACTGTAAGCCATGAGTTAGCCGAGCTCTGGCCCCGACGTTGACAGAATCGATGCAATATACTTACAGCGAAGGCTAGTCTCAGGAGCTTGCGATTAACGAGTATCATATTAGGGTCATCTGGGGTAATGAGACTTCGTCCAAGATATCGGGTGATAAAATCTTGACACTTTGCGTTCAATTGATAGAATGTGGATTCGTCAGAAATCCACACAGGACTGGCTACAGGAGGTTGAAGGTCTGCTCTTCCTAGAACCTCAACCACCAATGACTTCCCTGTGTCAGCGGCGATGGGCTGCAGGTCGGGGACATTGAACATGTAGTTGCATAATACCCCAAATGAAGTACATCTCTTGCAATGCGGTTTGCTTTCGTCGCACTGGATCCGTTCAGCCAAGCACCATCTAGGAAAGCCGAGGGCCACGCACCTTGAGTTTTCTGAGCTTGCAATTTCGGCAGCCGAATCTCGACCTCCGCAGAGACTTACGCTCGCGGATTTCTCTTGGACGAGTTGAGGCCATACTTTGCGCAGCTTTCCTGTGAGGATGAGAACTGGCCATGGTCATCTAAGGAGTCCAAGGCACCACTTTAGTTTCACATCGTCGCAGACACCCATTATGACCCATTTGGTAACGGTCTAACCTCATTTCGGAAACACGCCGTCCACGCTAGCTGTTCCTCGGATGCAGAGCCCTCTGATTGGCTGCAGTTCTGTCCTGACTATATCACTATATCAAAGAGTAAGTAGTTGATGATAGCTGAATGGTATAAGAAGAGGGTCATTCCTCAATATCCTAGGATCAGAGGCTAATGTCTATAGCATCAGAATCATAAACTTTGACTTGATACCAGCCTCTGTTCCCATACTTACACAAGTCCAAATGACCACCCACCTCGCCGCTGTCTCCCCAGCCAAAGGCCAACCCTTTGAGCTCCAAACCCGCCCCACCCCAAAGCCAGGACCAAACGAGCTCCTCATCGCCGTCAAATCCGTAGCTCTCAACCCGGCAGACACCTACATGCGCGACCAAGGCCTCTTCATACCCGCTTACCCCACGGTCATTGGCTTCGACATGTCCGGCTTAGTCCTTGAGGTTGGCGACAACGTCCCCACGTCCTTCCGACCTGGTATCACCAGGGTCGCCGCCTACGCCGCCTCGGTCTGGAAGTCCTGCGATCCAGACTACGGCGCATTTCAGGAGCGGTGCCTCGTCCCCTGGCAGCATGCTGTGCCGCTTTCGGACGAGAGCATATCATGGAACGAGGCGGCAACCTTGCCCGTCGCTGTTGAGGTAGCCCTTAACGCGTGGGATGCCATTGGGATCGCCCGGGCAGGAGCCGGAGAAGCCACTGCTTCAGCTTCAGTCTCTGCGGACTCCACTGGTACAGATGTCAATACCAACGCAGGGAAGCTAAAGAGTATTAATATCATGGAAAAAAGAGAAGCTCTCCTAATCTGGGGTGCCTCCTCTAGCGTCGGCACCATGGGCGTACAAACGGCTCGGCTGCTGCGGGACGATCCCGACTCTTCTTTCGCGGCTGTGTACGCCACGGCCGGATCGGCGAATAAGCATTATGTCCGTTCACTGGGCGCGGATCGCGTGTTCGACTACAAAGACTCACACGTTGTGGATGCGATTGTTTCCGCAGCCAAGGAGGACGGGCTAGTGATCCGGCACTGTTTTCTTGCTACCGGGCAACTTGCGTCATGCCAGTCTGTGCTAAAGGCATTCCTCGGAGACGATCAAGAAGGGAAGACCACGAAGATGGCGAAGATAGGATCAGCACCCCCGGTTCCTCCGAATGTGGAGGTCGTGGATGGCGTAGAGACGATATTTGTGGTGCCGTCGACAGTGGAAGCGGAGAGGCTGGAGCAGTTCAGATACTGGATCGGGACGTGGCTGAGGGAAAACCTGGCCAAGGGGACCATCAGGCCGAGTCCGGAGCCGAGCGTCGTGGGAAAGGGTCTGGGGGCTATCAATGCTGGGTTGGACAAACTACTCCGGGGGGTTAGTTGTACAAAGTTGATTGTTGAGGTTGCAAATTAGCATAGAAAGATAAGATGAGCCCAAACGTCCGAAGCTAACTAAACAACACTTGTACTTATGGCTCTTTTATTTGTACTAAGTATGTTTCTGCAGAGTACGCGTAGCGAAGAGCACATAATTTCTAGTAAAGTCGGTTTCCTCAATTCCTGACACAGTTTTCTGAATTACGTTGATAAAATCTAGGTTTTTATAGAGTTCCATGGGTATGAATATATATACGCTGGTAAAGCTGGTATAATTAGGAATCACTTGTGAACAAGCGCTTAATCTCCTAACTCTCTGGACCAACTAAGGCAAAAGATGTACTACGATTTGACCTTATAACCATGCCTGGCGTCCATATATATATGTGTGTGTCTTCACTGGCTTCACACTCATAACAACTACATAACTATACAGATATATAGTTATATACCTTACTACTGAGGCGGCGGAAACAAGTGTTATATCAGATAAGGTTCAATATTGTCTGCATCAGCCGCTTATGTATCTGAATACTTATGCATGTAATTGGTGGATTAAACAGCTAGTATATTGCCATTACTGCCTGCTAACCAGTATATATGGGATAGTATCTTCTAAACCGCCATAGCTTATACTTTCAACCTTCCCTCGGATTTGATTGGGCTTAAGATCGGTGTTGGAGGGGTTTCCCAGATAGAAGAAATAGTGGAGTGATTTAATGCGGTTTGTAGAAACGAGATGTGGAAGGTAGACCCATTGATGAAATGGACTTGAAACTATCTGACTTGAATCACTTGATGGTGACTATTGACATGAACATGAAGCAGGAGAGGAGATTGAAGTAAGCATACAAATACATCAGGTGCCTAGACAACTGTTTCTAGCATAGGAAAATAACAGTGCAGAATATTTTCAATAGGTAGCTCCATTGAGGATCAAGAGAGAGCAGGTGGTTGAAATGGGGGTCAACTCTCTTTAGCCGAAGCAACCTCAGACACCAACCGAATACTCCAGCTGTCTTACTGGTAGATTTGTCATAATGATGTACATTATAGAAACTAGTGAAGATCTACAGATCTAACCTACTTATGACTTGGAACCGATAACCTTCTTCATGGTCCAGGCATGGGCTGTGGGGACCTGGTAAGGCTAGTCGTATAGTTCCGGTGAAGTGCCGATGTTGATCAACCCCCACATATTACAGCATGGCTTCACCACATTCCTTGCCAGGACAGGTTGATGATCAAGTCACACCTGTATTAGCATCATGACACATAAACACATCAGAGACGTACCTGGGGCGAGTCTATCATATAATTGTTTCCATGGTTGACAATTTAACACCCCTGATTCCGTGATTGACCCTTTTGTATGCTTGCGCTCTGTCCTCAAGCTCAACACGTCTAATGCAAATATATCTCCAGTATCGCCGTATCAAAAACGATGTCAGGAGTTCGCTGAAAGGTGAATCGGTAGGTGCCGTTTAATTCGGCGAATGTCAGTAAGAGAAAAGCTGACCCACTAGACAAAACCTTCAGACGCCAGTGGGAGTGCTGAAGAAGGACGGCGCTCGTCAGATCCCGAGTCCAATGAGAATGTCGTCTCAAAGGTCTACTCCTCTAATGACATCGGCCAAATCGACGCTCATCGCTGGAGTCCAGCAATCAAATGGATAGCCACCGTGATCGTTTCGTCCATTGCGGCGTGGGTTTCCTTTGCAGGAGCTATTGATTCCCAGGCAGGCTCAAAAATCTCAACCGAGTTCGGAATCAGCGAAGAGGCTGAGACATTGGCAACTGGTAGGTTCCTGCTGCGTATTAGCCTACAGAACTAATGCTTGTCTAGCTATGTTCCTTTTTGGTTTTGCCTTTGGTGCCCTTGTGACCGGTCCCGTCTCCGAGACGGTTGGCCGCAATGCCGTCTACGTGACATCTCTGGTTATTTTCATCGTCTGTGTGGTTATAACAGGTTGCTCCCACAGCCTTGCTGTACAAAGCATATTTCGCTTCTTTGTCGGGTTCTCTGGATCCAGTCCATTGGTATGTGCTGGGGGTTCACTGTCCGACCTATGGACCACGACCCAGCAAGTCTATGTATTTCCCATATTCTCTGTTATCGCGTTCGTGGGCTCCGCTACGGGACCACTGGTGGGAGGATACATTGCCCAAAGCGACATATCCTGGAGATGGGTTGACTGGGTGACTGCCCTCGTCGCAGGGTTCTTCCTCGCAACTGTCGTCTTATTCTTGCCCGAAACATTCCAACCAGTTCTCCAACAGGTCAAAGGAAGGGAGATACGGCGTATCACCGGAACCGACAAGCACAAAGAGTCGAGTGAGGAAGAAAGCAAAACCTCGCTAGCCATGCAGATCCTCCTCGGTATCTGGCGACCCTTCTACCTCACCGTCTACGAGCCCATCGTCGTCGTCTGCGCGCTCTACCTGTCCATCATCTATGTCATCCTCTTTACCTGGCTGAACGGCTTCGAGTACATTTTTGCAGACACGTACTCATTTACAAAGGGACAGGTGGGACTCTGCTTCATCGCCATGTTCGTGGGCAACTGCTGCGTCATACCTTTCATTCCAGTCATCTACAAAATCTACACAAGAGCCCGCCACAAGGCCCAACAACGCAACGAATCATCCAAGGAGGAAGACGGCGCCAATCCAGAATCCGCAAAGCCCCCACCAGAGATCCATCTCTACTACGCCATGCTGGGCGCCCCCACTATCCCCCTCTCCCTCTTCTGGATGGCGTACACCACGAAGCCGCAGATCTCCCCCTGGGTCCCCATCGCCGGATCTCTCCCGTTCGGCTTCGGCTTCACCACCGTATTTGTCTCATGCTATCAGTATCTGACAGACTGCTACGGTATCTGGTCTGCCTCTGCGCTTTCGAGTGTGAATTTCGTGCGGTGTCTGTCCGCCGGCGGGATGATGTTGGCTTCAATGCCGCTGTATGAAAACCTGGGGGTGAAATGGTCGTTGACTTTACTGGGGGCTGCGTCTGCGGTGATGGTGCCGGTGCCTTTTGCATTTTATAAATGGGGGTATGTGATTCGGAGGAAAAGTAAGAATGCGTTGGCTTAGTTGATAGAGTTTGGTTGGTTGAGATTCGTTCCTGTCGCGTGACATCTGTTATCTGCTTTATAATAGGTGTTTGTAGGGGGGAATATATGTCCCCAGCCCACAGTGTTGATATCTACTACAGGGCTGCCAGGCAAAGAGCCCTTGATGTATTTAATACAAAAATTATGACTCTACGACTGATCTCTAGTCGCCGGTGGCTGATACTTGACATGCATTGAAGATGTTCAGATAAACTGTGGTAGATTTGGCCACGTCTAATGCCCTATTTACGTCCCTTGACCTTGTCTCCGGCCACACCGATCAGATTTCCATACTTCAGCGTGTCAATCGTCGCAGTGTACTGCTCCGACGAAGGAGATGCCGTAAGAATCATCGCCGAAAACCCGTCATCTCCTTCACCCGCCAGGAAATGCTCACGCAGGACCATCGTCAGCGGCGACGACCGGAATGGAATGCGAGTCTGCTTCTGGGCCATCGCGCGAATGACCTCCTTCAAGGACAGGAGATCCGTATTGATCTGCCTCCCCTCCTGCTGCTCCTGGGGCGTCTGCTTCGCTCGAGATGTCGATACACTGCCCTTGTCGTGGTAGTACTCTGAACCAGCCAAGTCCACAAAGACCAGCTTTCCACCCAGACAAGCATGGGGACAAGCCCGTTTGACTTCTTCCACATATTCCTCCGCTTTCTGGACATACGACTCGAACTCCGCCTTCTTCGCCTCGGCTTCATCAATCGCCGCCTGGTTAATCTGGTACTCCGGATTCGGCGCAAACTTGCCATCCGGCATCTGGATAAACCCCTTGGAATTCTCCTCCAGATAAATATCCGTCGCGCGCTTCCCAACAGGAACAAGCTCCGACTGCCTCTCCACAACCGCGTCCCTCGCATCCAGGAGCTCCCGCGTGACAATCTCCACCTCGAAGACAGCATGCGTCCGGGAACTTTGGTCATGCACCGTCGACGTCCCCGTCGCGCGGCGCCCAATCCCCGCCAGCAGCTGCGCGTGGAACTCGTCAAACGTCGCACACGCCTTCGTGACGATCGGACGCACGCGCACTTTGCCGTCAGCGAGCGTTTCCGTCTCGCCGCGGATGTGCGTTTTGCCGTCTTGCCCTTCGCGGATGTGGCATTTGCATCTGTCGTTTAGGAGGTCGAAGGCGGTGTTTTTCCGCAGCTCGTACATGCGCAGTCCGAGAAGGAATTTCCCGTTTTGATCAGCGGTTGCATTCAGCTGGTCGAGATGCTCATACAGCGCTCTCGCGGCAGACAGGCACAGCCCGAACTCGTCTGCATGCTCGAAATCATACCCGATGATGGTGTGCGACTTGCCGCTGCCGGAGTGGCCGTAGGCGAAGAAGTTGCAGGACTGCCCGTTCAGGACGCGGGGGAGGGTGGGTGCAACGACAGCCTCGAAGACGGCTTTGTTGTTGTCATTTGCGGTGAAGATGCGGGTAAACGCCGGTTCGCTTTTCCAGGGGCGGGATAGTTTGTGCGATGGCGGTGGGGTGAGCGAGAGCGCGGAGGTGTTGTTGGTGGGATGCGCGTGCTGTGTCCGGGTGATTTCCGGAGTGTTGGCCTCGGATGGCGAGAGAGGACGCCAGCGGATGAAGACTTTGATTGATTGCATGCTTGTTATCGACTGTTTGCCAGTTACGGATACGTGGACAGGGTATCTGCTCTGAATTTAAGTCCAAGATTGAAATAGCCCCCAAACTAAGGTTCAGGCACCAGCGCCATGTCTCGGGGAGGTCGTATTATTTGACGGCCAATCCACCTTGACCGCCGGTGATTTTGGTGGATCTCCATTATTGAAGTGCGATTACCGCGAGTCATGCTATTTATCTGTCATGGCCCAAAGAATGATGGATGTCTTAGCTTTGAATTACCTTTTCCGGTATCCTCATGGCCGCTCGGACAGCGTTCGTGCCTGAGGCAGTAAACGTGCCCGTAAAAGTCGATTTGTGCCTTAGGCATCACTTTGCCATGGCAGATATTGTATTCCAGCAAACTAGCATTGAATCCAATATAGCCTTAGAAGTGAGATAGGTGACTATCTCTTACTTCATAAGCAAAATGACGATCGGTACGTCGGGGTCTTATCCTCCGACCTGGTCGACAAATCGTCGATGCCGTTCATTGCATAGCCAGCCCTAACTCCGTTATTTCCGGGGTCTTTGCCAGAGAACAAGCACCAGAACACCAACAGCCATTGTTCTGTCCAAATCAGGCACCTTCAAGCTATCGGGGGTTTGGATCCTTCCGTCGGCTTTACATTGACCCATCTCTATTATCTCCGTGACTTGACCGGTTCCCGAACGGCCTTTGGAGCTCCGCTGGAAGACATATAAACTGTATGACCGGCTTTCAAGATGACCCCAGAAGACCACCCCAGAACAAGATATTCACAATTATCGCATCTGATAGAGTAACTTGACAACATGACCCAAAAGTACGCCAAAGATCAGCCCGCCGGTTTCACCAACCGCATCGAGCGCGTCGCTATCGTGGGCGTAAGTCTGCTTCATCCTCCTCCAAGTCCTCACTAACATAACGTCAGGCCGGCGGCACCGTGGGCAAATACATCACCCAGGAACTCCTGAAGACAGGCCAACACATCGTAACCGCGCTCACACGCGCAGACAGCAAGAACAGCCTCCCCGCGGGCGTCCGCACCGTCACAGTCGACTACAGCGATGAGTCCACTCTTGTCTCCGCGCTGCAAAACCAGCAGTTCCTCATTATTACGATGAATGTCTTGGCGCCAAAGGACACGCAGAGCAAGCTCATCCAGGCGGCTGCGAAGGCCGGTGTGCCGTACGTGATGCCAAACTGCTACGGCTGCGATATCACCAATGAGAAACTGCGGAAGGAGATGTTGGCCGGGGAGCCGGTGCGACAGGCTTGTAACGAGATTGAAGCAACTGGTGTTTCGGCGTGGGTAGTGCTGGTCTGTGGCTTCTGGTATGAGTTTAGTCTGTCGACTGGGCCCGAGTGGTTTGGGTTTGACTTCAAGGAGAAGAAGGTCACGTTTTATGATGAGGGAACGGTCAAGATTAATGTGAGTACGTGGGAGCAGTGTGGGCGGGCTGTTGCGGCGTTCTTGAAGTTCAAGGAGTTGCCGGAGGATGAGAATGATGAGAGCCCGACGGTGAGCGGCTGGGCGAACAGGCAGCTGTTTATCTCGAGCTTCCTGGTTAGCCAGAGGGATATGTTTGAGAGCTGGAAGAGGGTTACCGGTGACAAAGAGGAGGATTGGACCATTGAGTATGAACCCAGCGCTGAGCGGTATCAGCGGGGTATTGAGAGGATGCAAAAGGGTGATCGTCGCGGCTTTGCGCAGGCCATGTATGCGCGGGTCTTCTATCCCAATGGGGGTGGGGATTATGAGAGCAGCCGGGAGCTGGATAATGCAGTGCTTGGACTGCCTAAGGAGGATCTCGACGAGCGGACCAAACATGCGAAGGAGATGTTTGAGGCCGGTTATTCTTACTTTTGATCTCGCTGCTGACTGACGAGGATTGTGTATGTCGATGTGCTGTTCTTTATGAAGATTTGTATGGTCAAAATATGAATTGTCCGTGTCACTCAATGGCATAAGGTTAGAACCACACATGAGCCCAGCCATTCGCGACCAGAACCTGCATTCCGCGACCAGACAGAACTCCTCGGACTCATGTCGGCCATTATATCTCTCCTTCAGTCTTCCACCCTCCGTCGAACAACAGACTTACCAATCGTCTACGGTGACGCAGCAAACCAGGGCCTCAACCTATTCTCCCAGAGAGCTAGAACAAGACACCGCAGAGAAACCCACGCACTGGCGGGATGGACAGCCGCGTACGCAGGGCTAACTGTAGCCCACTCGGGCCGGTAGATTCAGGAAAACTACCTTCATCCGGGAGAGATGGTTATCTGTGTGTTTGCTATAAAGATCCGCTCGTGCTGGCCTTGACGCAATGCATGCGACGCGAGACTATTCAACTGTAGTGACTTGGTGAGGTATATATAAAGCGGCTCCAAGGTCGTCCAAAGTACGCAGCGGATTGAGAACCCGTCGATCAAGCGACGTCAAACGGTAAATCAGCGGAATAGTCCGTTGCGAAGCAGTCCGCAGGAGACGCTTGGCTTTGAGGATATGGAAGCAGTAAGCGTTGCTCAAGCATTGAGGCTTACAGTGTAGTGTCGCACATTTGTGAACGCAAAATGTATTAGCACTCGAAGCCGAAAGTGTTGGGCAGACGCTCTATCCGGTTAAGCCTGCCACCAGCTCAGGTCTAAGCAAGATAATAACAAGGTGAAACATCTCCTGTAGAAGAACAGTGAAAACCAACTGTAATGAGTGCTTACTAGCTAAACAAGATCCCTGCCTAAATTGAGGCTATGCTTATTTCGCATGAGAATGACGAGGGTTATTTGGTCCCTGTTTCAGGTATTAGGTGGGTCGATGCATCAGGCAATCTACATAGTAGGGAGGTAATGTGACTTAGTAGCCTAAAGCTCAGAAAACCCCGATAATCATTGGTCATTAGACAGACACGATGCTCCGACGGGGTACGCTAGTTGCCTCTCAGATTCCCTGTTGTATAGGTGGAGCGTTGCCAGGGTCTTTTGGGACACGCACTACCACTCAATGCCACACGCTTCTGATTCCTAGATCAGAATGGGAAACTAGCATATGTGGTGTGCCCAAGGCTTGCGGATTTATCCATGAAAATTTACGGTTTCGGACTCATTGTTCGATCCAAGTACAATATATCCAATTGAGAATAAGCCAAGCTGCATATTTAAGGAAAGGAGTCAACTGTACTCAACACTAAGTCCTGGTTGAGCTCTCGTTTGCAGGCCTCGTTGGATCTTGGAGTCTCGCCAGCTCAAGGAAAAGCCGATACATATAGATAGTCAGATCCTCTTTACGAAAGGCATTTGAGAACCATTCCCGCCCCTGCTCCGCAATCTCCCGGGCTCGTTTCTTCCCGGCCTCAGAGGTGAAATACATGACCATTTCAGGCAGCTCCTCCATGCTTTGACTAACGGGAATGTAATGAACCCACGGCATTAGACGGTCATCGTGCCATTCTCGTAGAAGCGTCTGTTTGAGCGGCGCGGACCTCGACGCAAGCAGCTTGTAGTACCGGCCACTGATGCCATTGCCGTCGATGTCAAACACCAGACGCGAATGCAAGGCTTCGTCCTTGTCGGCCCAGGATTTGATTCGGAAGAGGGCTCGTTGGTCACGGCAATAGCGTCTCTCGCATTGGAGGATTCGGGTAAAGGCAACGTCGAATAGTCTGCTGTTAAGGAAGGACGATTTCACTAGGTTGACCAGGCCTGCGCCTTCCCGAAGGTAGGAATGGGGACCGTTTCCCAAATTCTGTGCCAGCTTGACATAACGCTGTCGGTGGAAGCTTTGCCAGTCATCATTCGCCGCAAAGCCACCGGTGGTTGAGCCGGTCCAGTAGAGATTGTTGTGTTTGGAGTCCCAGCTCATGTCCTTGGCTTCTACATATTCAAATTCCGGCTCAAGATAGGCAGGGCTAGGGTACAGAATATCTCCCATTGTCGAAAGCGAGCCGGTGGACAGTATAGGAGCCAGACCTTCAATCAAGGGGAATGATGTAGGGCTCATCAACAGTCCGTGTGCTTCACGGTACTCGGGATGGCGGCATAGGTCTATTGTGGAGTGACGGTCAGTCACAAACGGGAGACCAAACGTTTGCACCTTCGGTCTGTCGGATTTTTTTCTTTCCTCCGACGGACACGGTTTGATCAATGCATCCCAGACAGGTCTCTTAGAATAGTTTGTCATGTTGAGTGGTCCAGACCTCCCAGAGGATGGTGGTATCAGAACCCTGGGTTCATCAAGGTGATTGACAAGAAATTTGATATTCGGTAAAAGACCATGCGTATCTGCCAGTACCGTGTTAAGAAACCCTTGGATATTTCTATCGACACTGCGATGAGGGTGGTTACAATTCGTTCTGGCTTCTGCAGACGAGAACGTGCAAACCCAAACATCACTGTTCAGCGTATCTTGTAAACGGTTGATGTTTTCAGTAACCTCGGTCCCGCTGATACTCCAAAATGGGGAGATTCTATCATAAATGATATCAAAGTCATCAATGAGCGGTGAATGATGTGCTTTGGCGAAATTATACCAACTTTCAAAGCCTGGCGGTGGTTCCATGCCGTAGCGGCGGCGATATTCCTCACAGGCAGCGGCATAACTGTTTGACTGTCTTTCGAGCAAGACTTGAAAATTGGCCTTCGCATCTTGAATGAGTAGCTCGATCGGATGTGCGGAGGATTGTATCACTGAAGACTTTGCAACGTGGATGGAGTAATTGTTGAATAGGTATGGGACTAAATAGACGACAATGCATACCCAGAGGGCAGATTTGGATTTAGCCTTATCCGGTAGAAAGGAGATAATCTGTCCTAGGGCAAATATTGATGCGATAAGATGGGACAACGCCTGAATATTCGAGGTCAAGATGAATGGATTCCTGGTGGCCACAATGCTAAATGTCCCTATGACCGCAGTGACTGACCAGGAACAATGCTCAGCCTGACACTAGTGAGCATTGATAATAACATAGCCGCAAGTGAACATACTGTCTGAAGGAGGAAATACCACATCAATGATTTAGCGATTCCTGGCAAGATGGTGTCCACAATAGTGGTCCTCGGGGGCCCGAATAGCGCAATTTCCACGCCTAGTATAGCCAATTGAGTGACCACCACACGGAATGCAAGCGGGCATATGATATGCCCACTAGCAATAGATCTACGGAGTGAAGCGCGCTTGCCAGACTTGGACTGCCGCATCAAAGCGAGGTAAACAGCCAGCAGTCCCACCACTGGAATCCCCGACAGCGCACTGGCTTGGAGATCCCAGTTGGTCAGCGTGATTATACAGAGCACAGCAATAAAAGCTGGGATCCAGACTCTGTCTTGGCCTGACGCAGATCTTACCCCCGCCTGAGTCCCACTTTGTTCGATGTACGTTTGCACTGCAGCCAACAGAGGACTCAGTGCTGGCTGTAATATCAAGACAAAGTTAGCTTCGGAGACTTTGTCCTTTCAGGAAGGAGTAAGTGACTCACAAAAAAAGTAATTATTCCAAATTCGGCTTGATAGAGAGACGCTGAAGACACGGCCAGAGCAACTGCCCACAAGGATACACCAGATACAGGTGTATGCTCTACTGGCCCTGGCAATGTTGCCCTTGAGCAGCTGCGAGCCCGTGAATTTCCCCAGTAATGGTGGATGGCGGGCAATATCATCCACGAAAGAGCCTCAGACAAGAGTTCACTTTCTCTTGTGAACAGATGATGCCTCAAGAGGCTGCTTGATATCGCGGCACCTGCTAACTGGGTGATTGGATCAATGTGCTGAAATGGTGATTTCCACATTGTCACAATGTCAGAGAGCTGTATGCGTAGCTCATAATCATATCATCATGGTCATTATAAACAGCAGCCGTGACAACTCAAGAGGACACTGATGTTGAGATAATCCAGCATGCTGACAAGGAAAACTCTCTGTCCATTATTTCCACGCAGCAGGGTCCAGCAACAGCTGTTTGGGCCCCAAATTGTTTCATAACTCAAAGCGGTTATAGCCGCCATGGTCAGTTTCTTTCAAGCCACCGACGGTCCGTCCTGCTAGCGTCCATGTCAATCATCAATTCATCGTTCCGGTTGGCCGTTGAAATTGGAGCTGGAAGTCCCCGGATAGCTTCCACCAATGGTTCATTTTCCACATTAGGCTTCCATAAGGTACCGCTACTTACAGGCATTGCTTCTATCCACCTGCAGTGGACTAATACTTCTGACAGGATCAATCCTTGCGTATTTTCGACGGCACTGCCCGATATGAGACGGAGATGTAGGCTGAGTGAGACTGTCCCTAGGTCTGCTACTGCTTTCAATTCTTCTTCCCGTCAACTCAAAACCAAAGTACCACAATCACATTTCCAGAATTCCCTAGCAAGTCTTCATTCCACCATCAAAATGCAGTTCTCCTCCATTGTTACTGTGGCCATTGCTGCCCTCCTCACTGCTCCCTCTCTGGCCTGCAAAAACTTCTCACCTCCGAGGCCCTGTCAAGGCACCCAACTAGCAATTTAAGGCACTCCAACCCCAGCGAGAAAGGTGAGACAATAACGCATCCTTTGTCAAAGGGATTGGTGGACAATCGCTGTCGTGGAAACACTAGTAAATACTACCTCTTGGCACTCAGGGACTAGAATCAGACCTCCACTGTGATTCTGGAGTACCAAGCCGTGCCTAGCCATATATTAATAGAGATCCCTGCTGTATATCAGATCAGGACATTAATCCACTCAGCCTCGGTTTAGACAATGATCTGGCCGGCCAAGTATATGCGTTCCATGAGACGACTCTGAGTGTGCCATTTCAATGCATAACACCATGCTGGACTGGACTTCTCCGGAGCTAACTGCTTCGCAACATCTGTCATATATACGAGACCTAAAGGCCTAAAGTTACAAGGCTACATGCGAAGGAGAGCATAGCAAAACGTCAACCAGACAGGCAACAGCTGCAAATTGTGGACATTACGGCGGAGTCATATTCTCTGTCCGATCTCTGTCGATACGGTACCTCAAGAGCGTGTTACTAAGTGAATGCTGTCAGACCACCATCTACAGAGGTCTAGATGTGGTGCCTGTATTATTGAAACTGCCTGATATAGGTACATGTGTCTTACAAGGTACATTGAGTGCTCCAGGATAGCAAGGGAAGAAAGTCCGGCACTCCGGGGTCAAAGAGCAATATGCATGAAGACTTCATGAACACTCCATTAATGACCTGGACAGAAACCCTGTGAATGCAATTCTGAACTGCCCATATGCGCTGGCTATCTGACCAATGGGATAAATATTGCATTATTTTCTTGTTGGTTCTGAGTCTTCAGTCAGGCTGGATGGGATCTTCCGGAGAACAATGTACGTCCTCTACAGAGGTATGAATGAAGTTGAAGACGCTTTTCGTGACTTTCGTCGCAACTCCAGTGGACAATCACAAGCTGTCTGTCGGATGACTTTGGACGAGTCTTCGCCTATCAACGCCAGAGCGAATCGGCTCTGGGAGATCTTAAGAGCCGCCATACTGGCCACGAGAAGGACTATACCGCCAGACTGACTGCATGTATATACACACACTAGGGACAAAACCCCCTCATTCAAGCCTGCAGGAGAGAGGACCAATGATGACTTGTGTATCCAACATTATACAAGGGCTGGATTCGAATCAATTCACCATGCAGAGCTGACTGTAGCGAATCCTTCACGATTTCACCGTCGGAGAGACCGACTAAGGTGTCGCATTATTGCATCTGACGATGAAGTTCACCGAGTTCAAGCAAGTTCATGACTGACAGGCGGACTGGAGCCAGCCCAACATCCCACTCATCGTGAAGTATAAAAGCCCCCTTCCGGTCTGCTACTGTTATCAATTCTTCTTCCCATCAACTCAAGCCAAAGAACCACAATCACACTTCCAGAATTCCCTCAGCAAGTCTTCATTCCACCGTCAGAATGCAGTTCTCCTCCATTGTCACTGTGGCCATTGCTGCCCTCCTGACCGCTCCCTCTCTGGCCTGCAAATGCTACGTGAACGGCAACCGTGACGACGGCCGTACCCATTCCTGCTGTGACCAGCTCCGCGGCATTTTCCGTTTTGGCAACGATTGCCAGGCGGGATCCATCTCTGAGCACCTCTCCAACTTTCGCAGATGCTGCGGCGGGTCATCCGACTGCGACTATCCCGGTCTTGCTCTGGAGGAGACCGAGGTGGACTATATCAAGACCATTGTTGCTCTTCCTACCGCCGTGGCGTCTAACTAGACTCCGAGATTCACTCCTGGGTTATTTCGTGACATAACGACCATTCATTTTTGGACCTCAGAACAAATGGTGTGCTCCGATATGCTCGAGATGATTTGTTGGCTCGCAAGGAGAAGTGAGAGGAAGGTGTCGAGTTAAGGATTGGATGCGTTTATACATGGTGATCACTCTTTACCGTCAGCTTGTGTACATGGATATGCCAATTTCAACACACATGTATGTAGGCTGATCTCGCTCGCTTGAAGAAATGAAATGAAAAAACCGACTGGACCTTGCACCAGAAAGAGATTATTCATCACTTGAGTATACACCACCTCTCCCTCGCCCTTTACCCCTACTTCAGAAGATTCATTAGTTCAAATATGAGCCCATAGTTGGACTTAGACTCACTCAAGCTACATAGTTTCATTTCTGTGAACAGTGATTCTAAAGTATGATTCATTCCCTAGATATAGATGGTCATGTTACGCTGTTCTTCTCGCAGCTGAGGTAGACTCATATTGTGATTCCCCCCCCCCCCCCCCCCCCGAAAGTCACAACTATTTAGGTATAATAGACTGAATTCAAAGGTCCGATTTTCTTCAGTAAATAGACGAAGTAATAATGAACACTGGTTACTATACCTTACTACCATATATTGTCATGTCTCGTAACTCTATGGGCCACTATGGGAGCTTGGATTTTCCATGAAAATGCGAACAAGGGGGGAAGATAGGAAGTAGAAAATTTTTAACATCTGGAGTATACTCATGGAACTCTCTAGTGCTTTGTTCAGATTGGTTATTTGTTTAGGTTTCCCATAAGCTAAACTGTAGAGTTAGGACAAGATGTGAGCAAAATGTCATTATCAACCGCACCTGCAGTAAGAATGAATAATAGAAAATTGCACCAACATGGGTTCATCATCTTCCCAACTCTACTCGGCGAAAAATAGCGGACCTCCCAGGACACGTGTCTCTTCATGATTAAGACCACCGTACATGCTTGCCCCAGCAACAGTTCATGACGATGCGACGCCCCCTGCCGCACATGATGAACAAGTATGCGCCCTACTCGAGGAGTGCATGGAGGGGACAGTATACCAGCAACACCACATGCCATACCGACGGTCCAGCAGGCCGCAAAGCCTAACAAGCCAGCTGTTGCGACTAGATTTTCTTCCGTTCGCAAAAGCCCAGCGAACCTAAGGTCCAGTCCCTGTGATTTATGACAAAGCTGGGGTCAGACAAAATCAACCTGTCGATGCCTTTGCCCGGTGATTTTGAGTGGGAGGAGACCGTCATAAAAGACAATAGGATGGTCTATGGCAAGTGGGCTGTAGGCTGGGATGAGAAGGTGAAATTGTGCGCGGTGCGGCCATAGGAGGTTAGCTGACTGATGGTCTTTCTATCGGTTCTCATCCACAAGCAGATTACGTCCGGAGAACGGTGGTAGCCGCCGAACTTGGGACCAAGAGGGGTCTCCCTGTTCTTTTCCTCAAACACATCATGCCAGTCAGTGTCTAGATGCCACACATAAAAGTAGTGGTGCTGTGAGTCACTGCTCTTCTGCCTGTTGAGAAGCGGCTTGGGTCATTTGATTCTGTACAAAACGATACACACGAATCGCCTCCTGACTCGAACCGACCTTCTTGATAGCAGCACTGATGTCTCCCCTCCCCTTCCCAGCGGGAGATCATTTCCAACTCCTAGGGGTTAGTCGCATCAGCTGACTTTCGTTATTGGCGCATCGTTAAATCTAGACTAGACGGTAGATGCAGGCTGCACCACTACCTTGACCTCAGGGACCTGGACCGCGGACACTCAATCTGGATGCGAACGGATGGCCGATCCCAGTTTCTTAAACTACACTTGGACAAGTGCTAGGCCATCAACCGCATCCACGACCACAACTTCCACAAGGGAGGTATCACATTAAAATACAAGTTGGCCACCATACAGGGGCAGTCAGCTTTGATTGAAGCTGGAACTAAACGGGAAAATACATACAGCAGCATGTCTATGTTGGTGCTCACCCATCCCAGCGTCTGCTCCCTCGCCGCTTTGCTGCCCAAGTTCCGGTACCTTCAGGTGAATATTCAGGTACCTGAATATTCTGCACTCAAGCTAAAGAGTCACATTTTGGCAAATAGGCAAGTCAACGGCCTTATAGAGGAGATAAAACCCATCATGTGTCCATCTTACTCTATCTCCATTCCTTCCTCCATACTCCAGGTTAATCGGACAATATGCCACGAGATCCATCATATGCCAAGGAATTGCCGGAATATGTGCCCCAGCGTCACGTCTCGCAAGAGAATCTTGCAGTAGATGTATGCAATAAGTAATGTCCAGATTAGCCTAATATTTAGAAGAGCATGTGATTTACTTATCACTGTATAGGCTCCATAGAAAACTTAAGAAGTCAAAGGCACAAATCAACGACTGGACATAGCATATAATTAAATAAGAATAGCTCTATTATGAACAAATAGCTAGAGCCCTGACTGTACAGCAACAGAAGTATCACTAAGTACTCAAGACATTAAACTATGAGCAGCCTCAAGATATTAATCTAGGTTGTGTACTAGGGACATGCTTATAGGCTTTGCAAAATCCATATTATCTCTGCTGGTGGATAGTCGCTGTAATTATCTTCTATGGATATCAGCTGACCCTAGCTGTGGAAAATTGGTTCTGGCTAGATGACTTCGAAGCATCAAGACAAGGACAATGGTGAGCAGAATAATCCTGCTACTATACTATATGCCAAACTTCATCAGCTCTTTAGCCAGCAGCTAAATCACCTACGGCATGCCTTATCATCCTGGGAAAGGAATGGGAACAAGCTCCAGCAAGAGGCTGGCGAACTTTGGCGGATATTTATAGCGGCCACATCAGATCATATGGCCAGAGAGCATACCCTTGTGTGGTTTCATTCATTATTCAGGCTCTGCAGAAAATGTCGGAGTACGCCCTAATAATATCTGCTGCAATGCACGTTTGATATTATTTGCCTGGCGGGACCAAGCCTTGTCATGATTCAGGATCCTAACGGTTTCCCTGAGGATGCGGGGAACGCTGTCCTGGCCGTTGAGCACTCCAAGTCCAGTGATATGAAGTTGCTCGCGCATTTCAAATGCGCCCGCTACCCACTTTTCTTGTACATCCTCATTCATATTTTGGTCGATTCGGAAAATCTCCTCCGGGCCTCTATCAGAAGGATATCGCGACTTGTCTGAGATAACAAATCGGTCGTAGTTCCAGATGTATAGAACAGCCATGAGCAGGATAAAAGAGTCGTAGGGGTCGAATTGATGTTGGCATCGGATTGTTCGGAATAACTGGGCAGCATGTACAAGACTTTGGCGGGCCTGTTTAGGTTCTGCGTGAAGTAACTGTTTAATATGCTGTTCCGCGGCCTGAACTTCCTGATTCTGAGCCATCCACCCCGAGGAGATGTACAATTGACGATACTGGATAAAGCGGAGTAGTCTCAGAACAAGAGAGACTTTCGTCACCGTGGAAAGAATAGTTCCGTCTTTAACACGTCGGGTAGCAGCTTGCTGCAAACGTGCAATGATGGCGTCAATGGCATCCTTTCCATGCCCTGGAGCGCGCAAGCCCCCCGTAGAGAATGTTGTCCAATAGTCTCGAGTACTATGCATATCGGAAAATAGGTGTAATGATTGCTGTTGAGAAGCGTGCTTCTCCGCAACATACACCGCAAATACCGATATCAGAAGTGCTGAGTCACTCAATGAGCGGATATACTCTGTATCAACCACTTCCATCTTAAGCAAGCAAGTGATGCTGAGGCGTTCATCTGGGTCTCATAGGATCGTATTAGTCAACGGGCAACTGTCAGCTTGGATAGATGGCACAAATCACCTCTCTGTAAGTCTCTGGCCAGCTCCCAGTCATGGAAGTTTGAGGACTGCCAGAGTTTATCATCACAAGGCATGCTGAGATGCATCTCCCCAACCGTGATAAGCGGGGGAAGATCGAACAAGACCAATTGAAAGCATTCGATCACTGGAGAGGTTAAGTGTCAGTTGTGATGCAGCAGATACAGAGAACAAGGTCAATGCACAAGACTCTACTTACGCCAAGTAAAGTATACGACTCTCTTCCAAGACTCCGCCGCTATCCACAGACTCCAATCCCCAGGCGAGAGACTAGTAGCTGATAACATGCGATTCCTTGCGAAGAGAACGCCGGGGACCAGGAGAGGGCGGCACGTCGTGACCAGCACATTTCGTTGGTATTGCAAGTGCATTATACCTTCACGCGCTCCGCCGAAGAGAAGAGCGATATTGAATAAGAGTGTTGCCTGCGCAAGTTCAAGGTTGTTTTGGAACGACAAAGCCGAGTTGAGCTAGTGCTAAATATTAGACAACGGTGACCACAAAAATATATAGGGAAATGTATATTACAGATACTGTTCGAAGTAAAGACAATCGAATAGCTTTAACCAGGTCGGAGAATATTGTGTTCCGGATTGAAAGTCGGGAGTACTGACTCCCAAGGGCAGAAACAGCGAGATAAAGGAGCCACGAGGAGGGTCGAGCTTCAAAAGTACCTTTGTGGAGAATTGGAAACCCTGGGTGAAAGTGCTCGAAGTACAGCTGTGTACATACATGAAGAATGTCCAAAGAATAGAGCCTTGGAAGTGATGCTTCTGGTGAAGACTGGCTCACCTCTGCATAGAGAGCACAGATCCTTTCATACACCAAAACGGAAGGCTTGGGAACATGTCTGTGATCTTCAGATATTAAAATGTCGCAGTCATCCTCTGTGAGAGCGGTTTCTGGTACATAGATGTTCGACTGGGTACTGGAGGAGGGCCGAGGAGCCTCCACAGCGTGCATTGGCAACCCTTGTTGGAATCTTGTGAGCTCCATTTCATTCTCGGCTCCAGACATCCTTTTTGTTGGTTGATTCATTGTCCCTGCAATACTAGAAGGCGTTTGAAGACTGGAGGGGTCAGTCAGAGCAATATCAGAAAGCTCGAATGCATCATCCAGGGGCCAGAGAAGGAATGAGTCAAAGATAGAAGTGGCTTCGCAGTACGGTGCGGTTTGTCCTGCCTGGGTTGGGGAAGCAAGGTCCGCGTATGGCCCACCAGTAAAGTCGACATTGCCTTGGCCCAGGGGATCCGCAGAGATTGCATTTATAGGAGATCCCTCTGCTGCATGAGATGGCTCGGAAATGTCGATAGGCTTTGAATTATCATTTGTTTGATAATTCGTCCGTTGTCCGCTTGTGTCCGGAAGAATCTTGCATCCTTGCAGCGCCACTTCCGTGGAGCCTTTGGTGAACTGACAAGGCCAATCTTTATAATTGCAGCGATCACAGGGCTGAGATCCAGAACAGCGCTGTTTTGATTTGACACAATTGATACAGGCGCGGGTTGCCCTTGGGAGGGTCCTCCGAGCTTTGGTTGATAACTGCCCATGAATTGTTGAATGACGTTGCAATGTATCTCTAATGTGAATTACAAGACTGCCTGCACAGTGGCCAGATACCACGGGAACTTACCTCCTCGCAAATCGCTTACCACACATTTCACATTTAAAATCCTTTCTTTCAGAGTGGCTGTTGAGATGTCGCTCATGATGCTCGCGGCGCCGGAAGGACGTAGAGCAGATGCTACAATTGTACCTTCCCGGTGAAGAGGGGTGCTCATTCGGGTTTGAAGGCGAAAAATTCGCCATTATGAAGATAAAGGGCAGTACATACCTATTCAATCGAGGCACCAGATGGGAAAGACATTGAAGTCGAAACTCGAAACTTGGAGCATTGTCATTGCTGAGTCAGCGGAAGTAAAAAAGCCGAAAAGCAGGGAAACATGGTTTCACCTCCCTGTTACATGCATTTTCCTCCCGAGCAATTACCTTACTGACATCTGGATTCTGGACCTAATTATGGATAAATTAAGCTGTTGCATAGACACTTGATCGTTGACCAATCAGGTAGTCAGGGTCAACAAAAGCTGTCACACTGTAAATGGCTCTCTCTCTCTCTCTCTCTCTCTCTTTCTCCTTGTCCACGTCTCTTTAGCTTGGATAACACAGTAAGCAGCTCCTTTTCTTTCCTTTTCTCAGCTTCAACTGACACATAGCCGAACATCAGGTAGATTCCTTTTTTTCGCAGCGGGAGGGTGGGGGTTGCAGACTACATGGATTGACAACACTTCAGGCCTCTTGATCTATTCCTTGAAAGATTCCTCCCGGGCTGTCGAAGCGCATAAAGGTAAACAACACCACCGAGCAATTCAAGGGGTACCCGGACCGCCCTCCAGGCTACTTTTGTCGGGCTGTCGTCCATTATTGGCGAGGTCTGAACACCACAGGCAAGCCAGGCTTTTCGTACTGTAGGGTAAAGCGATCAAGAGCCTTGGGCGCGCCATGACCCTTACGAAGGCTCAGCTCATAATTGCGGAAAATGTAGGCAAATGTGAGTGTTATCTCTGCTGGTGCAACACTACAAAAATATATGTGTGAGCAGGCAAGTAATGACATGGGTACACATTCTGAAGATTTGAAGGTTGGTAAAGGGTATCAGAACTCACTTTTGTCCTAGACACATACGTGCACCCTTTGAAAATGTGCTTAACCATTGCTCCAACCCTTTGGATGCGGGCCCGATCCAACGGTCAGGGTTGAACTGGCGGGCGTCGGGCCCCCAGGCATCCACGGAATTGTGCATGGTGTACGCTGACATGCTAACGATAGTCTAGAGACCACGAGCAAATTATTTACACGGTTAGCATTTCTTCTCCAGCTAAGCGACCACTTTGTATCCTTCTGATGAAACTTACACCCGGTGGCACAACTTTCCCCTCAACAATGAATGGGTCCCCAGCGGGAACAACACGGGGTAGACGACCAGGTACCGCCATGCCAACCCTGATTGATTCCTTGACACATGCCGTCTGGTACAACGTCAGTTATTTGAAAGGGGTCGTAGAGGATTTATATATTCACTTACCAAGTATTCCACCTTCTCCAGGGATTGGAGAGGGATAAACTTCCCCGCTTCTGGCATCGCCTCGTCGATTGCCTGCACCAGACGCTCTTTGATCTTTGGATTGGAAAGGATGTGATAGAATCCAGTTGTAAGCGTTGAAGCCGTGGTATCGGCACCGGCGATGAGAATGTCCATGGCCTCAGAAACCTTAGCATCGTCTGAGATTGACTGCAGGCTATCGAAAATAACAGGATACTTGGAGCCCCCTGAGGACTTCTGCCAGTGTCGCATGCAACTTTCTGCGTACTTGATACCACTGTCAGCCTTACTGGTTTAACAGCGATGGAGATTCACGATATACCTTCTGAAGGTTAAGGATAGAGCCAAGTTTGGGACTCAAAAACTCGACAGCACTAATCGGAAGTACTTTCACGAGTTGGCGGAGCAGCGCATTATACTGTAAATCCACCACACTTTGGGAGGCAACATCGAAAGCGTCAAGGAACCATGAATCCAGGTCATTACTCTTCTCCTCGATGAGGTTAGCCGATTTGGCGAAGGCGAACTCCGTGATGATATCTGTCGTCAGGAGACTAGCCCAAACAGTGAGAAGAGAAAACCAAGTAGCGTCGAATAGAACACAACTCACCGAACTGCGTTGTGAACATCAATCTCCTTGGAACCACACAGTCGACTGATTTTGGACGACAGAAGGTATATCTTCTCTTGAATGAGCGGTTCTAACCTGTAAACTCCAACTTTTGAGAACAAAGGGTTCAGCATGCGACGGCGCTCCTTATGCAAACGAGGGTCGAGTTCAGCGAAAACAGTATGGGGTGTATTGAATCCATTATAAAACGGAGCATGCTTGAGAAATGGCTTAGACTGATTATAGATCACTTTGTAAAGCTCAATATCAGTGATATGAAGCTCATTCGGTCCAATTCGGAGCGCCTTTGTGTCTGTGTTGTAAAAAGAATGATTAGCACCACCGTCAATGGCTGATACAATCCATGTCTGCTTAGCAGCAAAGTGGCTAATCCATACTGAACTTTTGGTGAAGAGATTCGAACGTCTGTTCGGCAGTACCGTCCTTCGTAACCTTGTAAAGCCAGTTCTCCGATACACATGCCTCCGGACGGCCCTTGAAAGATTTCAAAGGATGCATGTGTATGCGATATGTCCGAAGAGCCAGTTTGGCAGCAACCGCAGAAAAGACGACCAGGGCTACAACAGCTATCATCCCTGGCGAGAGTATACTGGAGATTCCCCAGGTAAGGGTTACAGTTGACTGGCCTGGCATTTCCTCGTACGGTGGCGTTCCAAAGTAACCGTTGCGAGACGGAGAAGCCCAACCGGTAGAAATCAATCTCGCTTTTTATGCTTGTAGGGGATTCAAGCCGCCTAGTACGAATTGCGAGATATTATTTGTTAGCTTCCTTCTACGACGGAAGTAATGAAGGTAAGTATACCCACCCATCGGCCCCGTCGGCCCCGCCGCACTTCCGCTGCGGCACTGGCTACTAGCCTACCCCCCTCGCCGTGGGCCCGTGATATCCGATGCCCAGGGATCAGGGCTTTACCAGCTATGTCGATAAGAGTAATATGTGCTCAAGCAGAACTTCAAATGTGAAGAAAAGAATGGAGGATGAACGAATTGTTTAATGTAGGATCGAAGCTGGAAATGGCTGACTCTATGGAAGCTATGTGAGTTGAAGCTATCTGGAGTGCATATAGCTGGGCAATATAAACATGCTGACGAAGACTTTTTGTGGGCACCAAATGCTAAATAGCTAAGTTTGTTATTTTACCTGAAACATGTATTTACTGATTGTAGCAGAACTGGGAGTAAATCTAGGTTAGACACATGGTATGATAAGACATGAGCTATCATCCCCTCCTGCAAGGCAGTGAATAATGTGAGTTCCAGTATTTTCTCCACGCAAGGCTCTAACACCAGGGATTGGGAATAATATCACTGGATTACCTGCGACAGTGATCTCCAGAATATCATCTTTCTGGAAGTCCTATATTTAACGAATGAATCCTATAGGTAATGTAGATTTCCTGTGGTCTTGCACTTACATTCCAATACATGCCATAGGGACGTAGCGGTAGCTCTACAATTCGGACCTCGTCCTTGGTCAATGGAACACGTTCGGTATGGCAATGAAGTGGTTCAACAGAAGTCGAAAGTTCACTTCTTTGTTGGCCATGACCGACTCGTAGCTGGCCACCTGGTCCCAATGAAACAGCATGCCGACTCCCTTGAGGCCGACTTGCCAGTCATGAAGATATTTCAACAATTGAGCACAAGAACGTTATCCGGCCGAATGGTGAGGACACCTTGCTTGTACGAAGACCGTCCTCGAAGACAGCAAACCTGAACAAACAAGTCCATGTCAGCTTCGGATGAGCAGGATACTGCAAGTCGGGCAACAAAATATCCCGTAGTCTCCAAGTCATGCGGAATGCGATATTGAAACGCGGCCTTCCCATTTTCCCCATTATATGTGACTCGACTCGGCTGACCTAGCGGCGATGGGCTCAGTTTCTGATCTGGGGTCAGATAGAGCTTTTGGTACTTGGTCCGAGCCAATGGCCAGTCCGCCTCTGCCCTATTAGTGGTATCATCCAAGCCAGAAAGCCCAAAGTTCAAAACACTGAGTCGCACTTTCGGCGTTGCCGACCAGGGATTGTCAATGCTTCCCTTCAGAAAATAGTCAAAAAATCGCTTGAGATCACGGTAACTGGAGTCGGCATAATAGTCAGACCATTTCATAGAGATATGTATTCGAAGCCACTTTGGGACAAATTCAGGGATGGCTCGGAAAGCTCTCAATGTTCCCGGTGTATGAATAGGGTTCGTCCATGAGCCAACTACATACGTTGGAACGTTGATCTGCTCGCATTTAGACCTCTTATCTTCCCAGTATTCGTTCCATAAAGGATAGCTCCTCACGGCTCCAGAGACGTCTTCGAGCTTGCCGTAACTCGCGAGGGTATCTGTTTCTCATCAATGCTGCAATGGGAAGAGTGGTGAACCCAGAATGGACTTACCGGCTACGGAGTTATTGAACTCGGGAGACGGAGTTCCGCCTGGACACATGACGTCGCGATACATGTCCTGCATTCCTCCCTGGTTGATAGATGACTTGAGTTATTTACTGCTCAGCCAAAGAGCCCTAGGTATCATCCACTCACCATGGTGCGAGTGCTGCTAGGCCTTCAGGCCGCAGACTTCCGATCTTCCACTGCGACATAGCCAGCCAACTGTTTCCGGTGAGGCCAACTTTACCATCGCACCAGGGCTGCTGAGATAGCCAGGTCACGAACTCTGCTCCATCTTGAGCTTCCTGGTGTCCCGTTATCAAGAGGTCCCCCTCGGATGTATAAGCTCCCCGTGTATCAACATTCACAACTGCGTATCCCTCCGCACACCAGAAGGCAGGGTCGGGGCTTTCCCATTTATGCAGACCCGACACCCAATGCTTTGGGACGCCAGCGCGGAATGGAAAGTCGTCCAAGAGAGCTGTGCCTATCTGCTTGCCATATGGACTCCTGGAATTGGCCCCATTTAACTATCATATTAATAGCGAGGCAGTCTCTTGCAGGTCTCTCTCAACGCTAGAGGCAATAGAGTGAGTAACAGCTTACCAGGCAACTAAAGCGGGGATCTTTTTGCTCGTGTCAACGACTGCGTGAACCTTTCAGACCTTTTCTCATTTCAATGAGATGCACCATTTCAGGCTGGCGGGCATGTTATATAGGCATTTACTTCAATGACAAGATGCATTGCGATGTCATGATACAGTTGCTTAAGTTCTTGATGTACATATTTATGACATCTTATAATCCACAGAGTGTAACTGTAGAAGTTCTAGGCCTTGATCTGTAAGATATTACTACAGTTATGAAGTGTTTTAAGAGGCTATGTGGTGGTTAGGGGTTATGCAGACTATCACAACAATCAGTATCCATAGCAATGTTCTCCCACTTAGGAAAAATTTAGATATAAGCAGTAATATCACACGTGGCAAAGATATACCGCCAAGATAAATAACCATTATTTGTGAGAACTGGTGATATCATTGTACCCTATCTGTGTCTATATTCTCTACTTTATTAACAGTGATTTGCTAGATATTTGGGAAGAGCGAGGTAGTCTGTCATTCTACTACCTTTCGTTTGGAAATTATCCCTGCTGGTGAATCTCTATTTCAACTGGGCGTTTTGTTTGGCTGGTTTGCAGGAAGGTCGAAGAAGTCCAGCTCATTCACGAAATAGTTAAAGCATCTAATGGTATGTACTGTACTGTTTTATCTGCTACACTTGTATGAATGCAGAATTACTACCTGAGCTTATTACAGACTAGTCCCCGGGTGTGGCGCCGAGAAAGAGCCAAAGAGTGCGAACTAAATCTGGGTCTTTGGGGGAACCTCGATATGATGTTTTGAACTGCAGATAAACTTTGTCTTGGCCTATATTATATCTGGTTCCGTGTGATCAAGTCTTCGAAGGCGGATATCGTTTCGACTGGTCAGTTGAGTAATTTCTGACCCCAAACAGGTGTGAACCAATTACCGAACAGCCATCCGCATCCACGGTCTCTCAGTGTCTCAAGTCACACTCCGCTTGCATGTAACCAATTGGTGTTAACTTGCACAACTGCTTAAACCTAATCTAGACCGAGGTGCCGTAGATGACCCGGAAAAGATGCATTCGGCTTCCTCATCCACCTGATGGTAACGCACTCACCAGGTAAATTCTCTCGGCCATATGGGCGGAACCCTTGAGTCCACTGCCGCATTTGCATAGCCAATAGATTGGTCGCGTTGCTAGATAGGCTTTATTAAGTTTCGCCAGTCAAAACTTTAAGAAGTTCGAGTCGGAACTTGGTCCTCGTCCCACATACCGTGCTAAGCAGCATTATCAGAGAGAAGCCTCGCTGCTGCATGAGTCTATTCTCTAACAAGTAAGAACAGTCAAGTTCATGCCTGGTGTGGGATCAAAAGCCTCCTATGCAGTATCCTGTTATATGATACGACAAGGTGAACGGAGCGGGGCCACCTATGGTATGTATGCCAAAGGATTCATTTTGTCATCATGACCGCCTTGGAAGGGGTCGCCCACGGGTGACCAAACGTTGCATGATCTCTGGCTTGCTCAGACCCCATGCACGCTTGTATGAGTGTAACATTAATAGCTCTGAGATTCTCGGACAGCACGCCATATCCTTGTCACGTCATTATATACACATTATATTGTTATGAAATAGATCGAGAGAGTAATACTCCAACAGCCACGCCTCGGTGTAGCAAAGCATCTATACTACTCAAGTTTGGTCATTACTGTACTGATCATCGGGCTTGAAAGTCGGAATTCTAAGCCCCCTCCTACGCAATCATGATGTTTGCAGTCGTTCTTCCATGTTAGAATGAGTTATGATATGTATATAGCGAAGGTCAAACAACAGTAGCCGCTTGGATGCAAGCTTCAGTCACGATTCCACCATTTGCCAGAAGCTATAGGACATACCGCGAGCGCTGGTTCACCAATTTCTAATCTAGTCAAGAAAACTCTTATGAAAACATGTCCGACGCACAGATACCATTATCTGATGTCACAGAGCAGCCCGTCCACAACTGGTGTGGAACATCACTGCTCCACCAGCATCTGCTGGCCACAGTTCCAGGATACAAATCAGCTCGACAGTTTGTCGAGCACTTCAATCGTGTTGCACTTCACGCACCTTCTTTGCGGACATCAGTCTTGCAAATTCCTGTTGTCGTCCATGTTGTATGGAACAAACCAGAACAGAACATCAGCCAGGCGCAAATCGACAGTCAGATCAGCGTTCTCAATGAAGACTTCAATGCAGCAAATCCTGATTTGGTCAACCTGCCGGCCGCATTTAGGCCGCTGGTGGGCAATCCTCTCATCAGATTCTTCCTAACCAAACGAGATCCCAACGGCAAACCAACGACCGGGGTGACACGTACTCAGACAGGAATTATATCGTTCGACCACAACAGTGCTACCGACCCGCCCGACCAAAGGGTGAAATTTACTGCCCAGGGCGGCGCAGATGGGTGGCCCAGCGACCGCTACCTCAACATATGGGTCTGCAAGCAGGGTGGCGTTAGACCCTTGCTAGGCTTCGCTCAGTTTCCGGGACTCCCAGCAACGACAGATGGGGTAGTAATCTCCCACACTGCTTTCGGAAAAGGGGGAACAGCTACTTCTCCGTTTGAATTAGGCCGTACTGCTACCCATGAAATCGGTCATTGGCTCAATCTCTTACACATATGGGGGGATGATGATGGGGGCCCGGCTGGATTACTCTGCTCAGGTACAGATCTTTGCAATGACACACCAAACCAGGCTGGCGCGAACCGCGGAAGCCCGACGTTCCCACATATCACATGTGGGAATGGACCTAACGGCGACCTTTTCATGAACTATATGGACTACACTAACGATTCCACGACGATAATGTTTACCAAGGGTCAAGTTGTCCGCATGGATGCAACTCTGTCCGGACCCAGGGCCTCGTTGGTAGGATCGAACTTTCAGAACTTTCTCTTACATACTGGTACCACCCTACATACTACTGATGAAACCTTTGCCTTTGCAATGGCCGACTGGAATGGAGACAGCCGTCCAGATCTAGTCGCCATTAAGAAGAGCAACACTGGCACAAATACTACTGAGGTACATGTTCTATCTGGGGCATCAAACTTTCAGGGTTTCCTCTTACATACTGGTACTGCCCTATATACTACTGATGAAACCTTTGCCTTTGCAATAGCCGACTGGAATGGAGATGGCCGTCCAGATCTAGTTGCTATCAAGAAGAGCAACACTGGTACAAATACTACTGAGGTACACATTCTATCCGGGGCGTCGAACTTTCAGGATTTCCTCTTACATACTGGTACTGCCCTACATACTACTGATGAAACCTTTGCCTTTGCAATGGCCGACTGGAATGGAGACGGCCGTCCAGATCTAGTCGCCATTAAGAAGAGCAACACTGGCACAAATACCACTGAGGTACACATTCTATCCGGAGCATTGAACTATCAGGATTTCCTCTTACATACTGGTACCGCCCTACATACTACTGATGAGACCTTTGCCTTTGCAATGGCTGACTGGAATGGAGATGGCCGTCCAGATCTAGTTGCCATTAAGAAGAGCAACACTGGCACAAATACCACTGAGGTACACATTCTATCCG
>NW_022983963.1:0-18858 GCF_010724455.1 Aspergillus lentulus | reverse complement strand
TGAACTATCAGGATTTCCTCTTACATACTGGTACCGCCCTACATACTACTGATGAAACCTTTGCCTTTGCAATGGCCGACTGGGACGGGACTGGACGCCCCGATCTTTTTGCCGTAAAGAAGCGCAACACAGGCACCAATAGCACAGAAATGCACATATTCGCTGGTTGATTTCAATTCGCGCAGTGAGCCAAACATCGTCAACCCATTCTATGTAAATCAACCCCAGCGATTAGTATTTCTGCGTCCTCTCATGCGCGCTTATGACCCCCAGCTCGGGTCGTCCTTAAGAGACACTCTTGCGGCGGATACTTCAAAATGCAGGTGGATCAAAAAGTGACGTTTGGCTTTTAACCAGAATTTGACTTTTTCAACGACGCAATATCCAATGCCCAATTCCTTCTGTAAGATTTTAAAAGCGTCTTAGCGTGTTTCATATGAGGGCACCTGAAAGTCTTTAGGAGTATCTTTGTCTCCCCCTGATATGTGTGTGTGTGTGTAACTCCCCTCCTGGGCAATCTTTAACGTCCTTAGTTGCTGTATGCAGTAAATGATCACATAGGGACAAATTTAGTGCCTTTCCAAACTATTAAGGCTCCATTTTGTCCTATTTGGACTGGAAATCCTCCGCTGCCGCCTTGACCACATCCTCTGTGATCAGGATTTGATCTCCTTCTTTGTGCAGAAGGAGTGTTATGATATCAGTTCCACATCCCTTATTCCCTGCTGCAGCCTTGATCACATTCTCTGTGATCAGGAATGGATCTCCTCCTCAATCCAAGAGGATTGCCATAATATCCTTTCCTCTTTTTAAATTCTCAGCTGCAGCCTTGAGCACATCCTCTGTGATCTGGATCTGACCTCCTTGTTGTAGGTCTAAGAGAAGTGCTATCAAATTCTTATCATATCGCCGGACGAGCATTGAAGCTATATCTTCTGTGATCTGGATCTGCTCTCCTCATCGGGCCAGGAGCAGTTGTATGATATCGACCCCACTTTTCCAATTATTCTTGCTGCAGCTCTGATGACATCCTCTATGATTAGGAGCTGATCTCTGTGTTCAGCTAGGAGGAGTGCCATGATATCCTTTCCATATTTCCCATTTTCTGCTGCAGCCTTGACTACATCCTCTGTGATCTGGAGTTGACCTTGTCGGTCCAGGAGGAGGGTCATAATGTCCTTTCCGGTCTTCCAATGCCCAGCTACTGTCCGGCAGACATGTTCAGATATTTTCAGTCCAACTTGTGTTCTGCTTAAAAGGATGTCTATGAGCTTTATATGGCCTTGCCGCGCGGTTTCTTGCAGTGGTGTAAGTCCACTCTCTGTTGGAAACTCTACATCATTATAGGTCGTTTTATTACTGTGGGAAAATTCCAGACCATGTAGTCTAATTTTTGAGCACCACAACATCAATGGTATAATATCCCATCGTGCTGCTGCATGTAATGTAGAAAAGCCTGCTTCCAGCCATTCATGAGTAAATTTGGCCATGGAATTATACTTTTCTATCTATTTCTCCCAGGATTTTAACTTGAGCTTGAAGAATGACTTTTGTTCTGGACTTATAATAAAGATTGATTTAGCATGAATCCAGTATGTGGCTGATGCAATAATCTGCTATATCCGCATGAGCTCTTAGCTCATCAATATCAAGTTCTGCCTTGACAAGAAAATCTTTCACAGGCTTGTGTAAAAGTTATACATATTCATCTTTAATCATAATCATCAAGCTGCATAACTCAATGAGCTCTTTAGTAAACTAAACGCGGCTAGCCTTATTATTATTAGGGTATAATTAACAAAGCTCCGCAAGCTCCAGCATAATGGTTGCCGCGCAAATGCAACAAAGCTTATTAGATTCACAATTGTTATTTTGTCATTATTGTTGTCATCTCTGCTGACTAGAGCCTTGTTTAGTAGCTGCCGGTATAGAGCATATAATCTAGGTTGTATTTGCCCCAGTATTTTGACGGCGTTCCTGGATTGTACCTCTGGTTGAGCCAAGTCGCCGTGGGCAATTCCTATCCATAGGAATATTCCTTCAGCCTTTACCTCAAAAATTCGAGAAACCTCCTCAGCCACTGATTCCGGGTAAAGCTTTCTCTTAGCTAAATCTTTGACCTTTTCCTGGATCATAACTTTTAGATTAATCTTCACCACACCATATAAGGCTAGATCTTTGTTTCTGAAACAGGATAAATATCCATGGATCTCAGGATACGGATGGCTAGTGATCAGGATGTGTAGACAAGATGACGATGTATTTGTTGATCTATGTGCCCAAAAGGACTGATACACTTGGCGTAAAAGCGTCTGCTATGAGTCTGATTCACATTCATCCAGAGTGTCAATAATGCAGTATAGTTTAACAGAGTGATCTCAGCCTATTTCTATCAAGACTGCCTATAACGCATCAAACAAGTTGTATAGGCCACCTTTGCGCTCTATAAATTTTGAAAGTAGGTGCTTCATCAGAAATGGACATTCTTTCACTAAACAATATATTAGACCCCGCAAAATTGAAACTGCTGTTCTCTGCCTTTCAGAGCTGGAGTTATAAAAGAAGTATGCAAGGACCCTTTTGCTGTTAGCACACCATGGTTGCTTTGGAAGGTTATCAGTCATAGCCACGGCCATGGTGGACTTTCCAGTCCCAGGGTTACCATATAACCAACGGACGTCTAATTCCTTTGGATCCCTAGTTTCTGAGACATTCAGCCAATGCATGAGCTCCTCAGTTTCTAGTATCCATTTGCACATTCTATCTGCACATTCTCCTTTGCTTCTCTGCAGTCTTCCTTATCTTCGGCCGGGCCTGTGAGAAACAAACTCTGCAAGCATTCCCTTTCCTTGGCAGTTAATTCAGACCCTTATATTAATTAGCCCAGATGTATTCCAAGGTCTTATATACAAGGTATACTTTTGCCTAGCTGTCTGCAAGTCATTATGGCAGGAACAGTGGATAATAGTGACTTAGCATATGCTGCAGAAGTAAAAGCCGTATATCCTTGCCATTGGTTGTGCTTGTAGGAATCACAATAATTAGAGATGCCTCGTATGACTAGAGATGGGAGCTTATCTATAACTCCAGCAGCTTCTATTTTGAAGCAGAGAACATCTAGTTCCCCAGCAAGTGAATCATGTGTCTTAGCATCTTTCATAATTTGGTCTCCAGAAGCAATCAGGCCATAGTGAATATAAAGCTCAGTGGTTGCCTGTGGTGTTCAATGCACTAGCTGGTGCAGATCACATTCTGAACAATTTGATCCGTTCTCCTTATGACTGTATGTTGATTTAAGGCGCCAATCATTTTCTGGTCGCGCAAATCGTTCACTATCAGAAAGTTTCTGCAGTGCATGGGCCACAATGTCGCTAACTCGTCTCGTTCGGCCAAGTATTCACTTTTGATGTGTGATACCGCCTTCAACAAGAGCTGAGGGGGCTTGTTGAGCGAGCCAGTTCGCTGCAGCTTTCCTTCTTGAAGTGTTTTGCCGTAGTCATACTGGTTAAGAGTCATTTGGATAGTATGACTCAATTGCTCAGTGGCTGTTGAGCTTCGGAAGGCACGTCTTATTTATAATTTTCAGGAGATCAGTTGCACCCCCCCAGCTTGAGTTCTAGGCCGCAGATGCTGGTTAGGTGACAGTGGGCACCACTGCTCTTGGAACGAACTACGAAGAGGCTTAGCGTGGAGTGGCCTAGGGCTTCACCAGCTATAGGAGCTAGAATGTTGAATGATGATTTCAAGGGTAAACATGGACCCTCCCATATACTTCCGCTTCTTTGGGCGGCTGATTGAAAATTGATATTGACAACACAAGTAACAGGACAGTTTGTTTCGACTTTTATTTCTTCTGGGTATGGACATGCCTCAAAGGTAAATCATCTTCCTTAGATTATCATCCTATTCTGTGCCCTGCTCACCTAGCTTATTTCATACGGTATGGGATCATTAATTGGACTAAACCCAGCTGTCAGGGGATTGCAGCCTTCGACCATTGTTCGAAGACAGCCCTCTCCCGGCTGAGAACATGAACATTACTAACACTCCAATACACAACAAGGTGCGTAGTACCTACTTGTTCACCATGGAAACCCGCCTCCGTCTCCGTATGGCGCAAATTTGCTAGTGCCAGTGTATCTGAGACCGAGAGACCATCTTCATCGCACAAACACCCCACAGTGCTCCCATATCCGTCGTTCCTTGTCGATCTCTTCGAAGCTAAGCGACGAGTGCGATGCCTATAACGTATATGCATGTTGCAAATCTATCCCGGAGTATTGGAGGGTCAGTATCAGAGGGGTAGGACGTTTTGGGGGCCCTGCAAAATAAGTCGGCTCCTTTCACACCGTTGATGTCCTACCTAACTGTATGGTCAAGCGGGACGCCAGCAAAAACCCAACCCCGGACCGACCGAATTTCCAATACGCCTTTAGCATGGCCCACTACGCAGCCTAGGTTGATTCGGAGTGAAAAGTTTCAAAAGAGATTCTTGATCAGCTGGCCAGGCGCTATTCATCTTGTAAATGCCGCGCCCTGCAGAAAGTGACTTGATGCTCGATGCTAATTGATGTCCAATCTACTTGATGAGCTTTTTCATATTCGTTTTATTGCTGGGATGGAAGTTTAGGCAGGCGAGGAGTAGTGACGTACCGTCTCTGTGGCTTTCCCACATCTACAGTGTCCGTCTGGTATATCTGGTACTCCCCGTCGATATACTTTGTGCCTCAGCCCGATTTTCCCGTCCGCATCTGAACGATTACCGTGCTAAGCGCTTGGTGAAGGCCCTGTACCCTTGGGACTTTCTTTGTTGGGACAGGCAGCAGACAGATCTTGGACAACCAGGTACTGCTGGACGAACTCCTTCCGATAGGAGAGTCCCATGGAACGCGTGATTTGTCATACAGCACGAATCGTTCATTTAGTCCACCTAGGAGAAATAACTCCAGTTCAAGTGCATGATGGTCCGCATTCCCCTAGCCCATTGCTAGAACCAAATCCCTATGGTGATGAAGACGTACAATAATGAACCGGAAGATTCTCAGTTGGGTGTTTGACAGCTCAAGTCCTGTAGATCAGCCTGCAGCAGCGGGCAAGGTGCAAACGCCATCCAGGTAACCGGCAGTTCGAAAATATAGATGAGGTTTTTAATAGGGAGGCTACAGAAGGGCCAGCGGCGTCGAGCGTCGGTTACAAAAAGATCGAAACTTAGATTCACAACATTGAAGGCCACCGGTGCTTTACGGCCTACATTTCCACCGTCAGTCAAAATTGATGTTCCGAAACTGATAGTCTGGCCTCGGCCGATGTTTGGGTGTGTTTGACCCTATTTACGATAATCGTGATTCTGTTTGGGAGTCTTAGCGATCGGTATCAAGGCATGATGGGGCTGCATGTGCTAAGCGACATAGGTACATCAGACCACAGTATAGTGCTGTTTACAGGACACATCAGCAGGACAGGGGCTAAGCGGGGTCACTGGGTGTGCAGTATTGAGGTTCAGGCGGTTCGGGTGAGCTTCGGGTGAACAGGCTGAAGAGGGTGAAGGCAGAGCAGCAACGGCATAACTAACACAGCAATAAAAAGATAAAAACATACAACAGCCGGGATTCGCTGGTGGTCACCCACCCAACTACTAACCGGCCGGCGTGTGGCTTAAGTACGGCTGAGCGGACGGGAAGCCATGTTTTCCACACCCTGTGGTCGTATGTGCTAGGTCTGAGGTAGATGCAGCTTGTATCAGATAGCTCTGACAGGTCTTGGAGATGTCTACTTCATCTCTTGAACATATTATAGATCTGCGGTCAAGACAACTGAACCCAATGCCGCTGTCTGGAACTTGGCAATAAAGGCAGTGGAAGAGTTGAAAGTGCCCGGGATAATGCTAGTTTCTTTTCACTCGACGCTATTCAATAAACTGGGGATCGCATCCTCCACGGCTTTAAAAGCCTGTTGCTGTTGCTTGGATGCTCGCCCATCTCTATACTGGCTCCACATCTGCAGTCCCATGAGGATGGCATGCACCCCATAGCGTTGCACAAATCGTCTGGCTGCTCCACATGTAAAGCTGTATATAATCTCCTACGCTCGCACTTTGACCTAATTCGGTAATTTTCTAACTCGAAGTCATTTAACCCCACGGTACGCCAAATGCCCATTGCATGGAAGTTTTCGACTCGCAAAGGTCTATCATGTTATTCTATCACTGGCAATATATGGATGGTAACTAGGAGACAACTCCGTTATTTCTTCTGTTTAGATTGGCAGGAGAATTGCAGAGCAGTGCAAAAGTTCAATGCAGAGTGTCTGATGCTGGAATCACAAACCGCGTCCGACCATAGAACACCCAGTACGCCAAGGCGTATAGAATAATGCCAACTAAGACACAAGAGACATAATTCATTTTACCCGCTTGGACAGGAAGAGCGTATGGGAAGCAGTAGAAGATCACTGAAATGACGCACCAGGCAACAGTCACGATATTCGCAATGTATCCAATTCGGGGAAACCAAAATGGTCCATGGGCTAGGTTGTGTCGACCGCGCAGTAAGAGAAGGACGATGGCAGTTGAATAGGTGATATACTGTAATAGAATGCCAGCCGCAATGAACGAGTTCAACGCAGTGGTTGACCCGAGAGAGAGACAGCCTAACAGAGAAATCCAGACGCTTGACCAGACATGAGCCCAGACAGGAGTTGAAAAGGGCGAGGGTGCAATTTTCCCCATCTGCTTACTGAACGGGAAGCCACCATCGCGGCTAAAAGCATATGCCATACGGGACTGCCATGTGTGAATCCCAACGATGGCGCCAGTTGCAGAAATAAGGACCAAGGTCTGGAGGCCGATCGCAGCAGCAAAATTGCCGTTAAATGCCTGGTATAAAATCTCCAGCGACGGCACACCAGATGTGACGACGTTGTCCATGTTGGAAATGGCAAAGAAGAGAGCGAGGGTGATTGGGATCCCCGTAAAAGTTCCTAATACCACTGTGCTCAACAGCGCTTTTGGAATGTCTCTGCGGGGATCAGGTACTTCGTCAGCGAGGTGCGAGGCCGCATCCAGGCAGGAGAATCCCCAGTTAGTCCCGTTCATCCCGATCAAGAACGCAACCCAACTGGCCCACCCGGACTCATTCCAGATGTCTAGAAAGACAAACCGGGGAGGGGCACGGGTACGAGGTGCTGCGAGGAGCGATATAAAGATAACTATCAAGGCGGATACGGTGAATGCAAGGATAGATTTGTTGCAGAGAGGAAGGATTCGCTCAAAACAATTGAACGTGAATGTCACCCAGTTCGTCATCTGGAACCCGACAAATAACATCCACGGTTTCTGCACGAAATCTGGTGACTTGAGGCTGATCATCCCTAGCACCATCTGCGGGACAGCGAGGCATACAGAAGTCCCAGTACAGACAGCACTTGCCCAGGCAAGAATCCCAACCATGTAGGAGATGAGCCGGCGAAATCGGTTGGGAGGACAAAGTTGTGCCACCCAGAAATATTGGCCACCCGCATGGGGCATGGCAGAAGACAGTTCTCCCAAGCTCACGGCCACGCAGAGAGCCACCAATGCCATGAGCAGAAATGACCAGAAATATAATGGTCCCCGCCAAAGGAGATACCACTGCTGAGGCCGACTATGACGGTGATTGCGGTGTTACTGATGGAGTGGCCCACACCCATGGCTGCCAGGGTCGTGAAAGGTTTTGGTCTCTCGGCTGGGTCATGGACCTCATGGTGCTCTCCGAGATTGCCATCCTCGAGAGACGGCCAGGTTCCAGTAGGCTCAGCCTTCTCTCCAACTTTGTCCAAACAACCATTGGACATTTTCAAGAGCCAAAAAAATTTAACGGATTTGGCAGACGGGGAATAAGTGAGGATCAAGTTCACTATTGCTATAGACTGTTACTTGCTTGAGGTTGACTGGAAGGCCTGCAGGTGCTCAGAAGTGAATCTATTGTAGCACTTGTCCGGCACGCGTAGACATATATATATGTTTATAACCCGCTCTCCGTCCGATAAGCTTTCTCTCAGGACGTTGAGCAGGGCTCTCGCGGCCAGAGTCATTCGCTGTGACTGGCTTATCTGAGCCGGGCCTACTCCGTACATCCAAACATCTGCGAAGGGAATGATATCGATCATCTGGGGGAATGAACGGGATGGCCGGGACAGAGACGAAAACCTGGGGACGGGGAAGGGCTCGCAGTTTGGCCAAAACGGGAAAAGAAGAGGTCATTTCTCGGTCCCGTGACTTTCGCCCTTTGTGTCTCCTCTGAACTTCTTGGGAGTCCACCTCCACCCACGTCCCAACTCCACTTCGTGGAAAACGGGGATTGTTTCAGGGGGTTCGCCCGAGCATGATCACTTGTTCTGTTGCCAAAACCAATGAACGTCGTGCGTGGCACCATAGCCGCGTGCTTTGGGTCGACTTCCCTTGCTAACAAACTCGGCCAATGACGATCACGGAGATACAATTTTGGCTTTCCAATCCTCGCTACGAACCCACCCATGGCCTCTTATCGTGGGCTCCCGCAACGATTTGCTAATTCTGCGGGACACTGGGGTTCGCCACCGCATCGCAGCCTACCCCATGTTTCCTTCCGATCTCTACTCGGGGTTGGGTAGCGGATGAAAGTCATGAGTCCCGTCTATATCATCTGTTGTGATTGACCTCACGCCTACTGTAATCGACGCACAATGTCCCGCCATTTCTCTTTTAAAGCTGTCGTGCTAGGAGCACCCTTGTGTACCAGCCCAGGTGGAGGACATCCGCCACCAGCAAGGCATGTCAAGAGCCGATCTGGATGTGAGCCATGCAAGCGCCGGCGGGTGAAATGCGATGAGACTCGCCCGCGGTGTCGACGATGCCAGAGCCGTAATGAGACATGCACAGGAAACTTCCTCTCCGACACCTGGCAGATAGAGCGCCCTTGGCTCTTGGTGGCAGACCAAAAACCTCAGTCTGCGCCTTTCTCATCTAAGACGTACGGCGAACTCACTGGAGTCTTGGAGAATGATCTTCTACGCCACTGGTTCGACCACGCCTGTCTGACGATGGCCATTCTTCCTCCTCCACTGAATCCGCTTTCCTACGGGATGGCCCCATATCTCCGCCGATCCAAGGCCTTGCGACATACAATTCAGTGCGTCAGCCATGCCCACCGACAGTTCTTTAGTGTTGCCCAACTGGCTGAGTTCCTCGATGAGCGTGACCGCGCCTTGGTATCCCTGCAAAACGAAATTGACCGCGCCATGCAGCGGAGCCCATCTTCACAGGGGTCGCTTTTACGGACGATTCTTTTGTCTTCGCTACTTCTCGGCATCTCATCCGCATGGCTGGTTGATGATGATTACGGTTATCAGTATCTCGTCGGCACCCGGAAGGTGGTTTCGCTGCTTCTAGAGCAGGACAACTCCACAGATGATTTCCTCCGCTACCTCCTGGGTCTCTACGTCTACTGGGAACTCTGTTCCTCATACATCGAACCTTGTGATATGATCCTTTCATCAACAGAGCTTGTCTCCAAAGTGGTGAGCGAGCATCTGGTTAGTTACATTCACCCCGTAACCGGTATTGCTACCAGTATCTGCCCAGTCCTGATCGATGTGGGCCGGTACTACCGCCGGGTAATTGAGCTTTCTGTGGACGGCGTCAACCCAGCTTACGAATACTTGCTGGAATCCAAACTCCAGGATTGGTCTGCAGAAAAAGCATCGTTTTCAATATCCGTCTGCTCACAGACCAAAGCAGAGAGCTTGCTGGCGTCTCTCCAGCTACTGGCAGACTCACAGCGTGCAATGGGGATGATAATGCTCTACCAGGCAAGGTCGGTCGCACAGGGTATACACCCCGCCGGCTTTCCACCCCTGCGAAAAGCCGTCGAGACTATAATGACAATGCTTCGATTGATTCCCCCTGGTGATCCGCTGCTCAACTCCGAGGCGCCCCTTCTCGTCATTGCTGGCTCCGAGTTGCTGGAGACGGATACAGAGTACCGAGAGCTAGTTGAACGCCATGCCATGGAAGTGACAAAGTTTACGCGCGTCAGGGCTTATATGAGTGGATTACAGCTCGTGCGTGATATTTGGGGCCTTCGGAAGGCTGGGATGAGAACTACTTGGCTAGAATTGATGCTCCAGAGAGGAAACACCTTGTCCTTAGTGTAGAACTCAATTTGCAACCTGTTTCTGTAGCAAAAAAAAAGAACATGTACACAATGTCATGGTTAAGCAATGTCTGGAAACAGCCATCTGAAGCTCTTGCATTGAGTATTTTGGACAAGTATGCCTCGTTCAGAGCCGAAATCCGAGATTGACATGAACCGCTTTTGATTGCGTGTATGCATCCAAAGCGTAGGAACCCAGCTCCCGTCCAATGCCCGAGGATTTGTAGCCACCGAACGGGATGCCGTAGTGGGAGTCGCCTGAAGAATTTATCCATACCATGCCAGCCTGCAACTTGCTCGCCACGATGTGAGCGCGGGAGACCTTCTCCGAAAACACAGCCGCAGCGAGGCCGTACGAAGTGGCGTTCGCCTTGCGAATGGCTTCTTCCTCCGTTGAAAATTTGCTGATCACGACTACGGGCCCGAAAATCTCTTCCTTCACAATGCTCATGTCCTCGGTTGTCTACATTGGAAGAATCGTCGTCAGCATGTGATGTATGTGAGAACCCACGAAATGGCAGTGGAGCTAGCTGCTCGACTTACATCCACGAACACTGTGGGCTCCACGAAATATCCATTCTTGCCATGTTTCTTCCCGCCGTACACGAGCTTTGCGCCCTCCTTCTTCCCTTGTTCGATGTACGACAAGATCTTTTCATATTGAACAGATGAGACCTGCGGGCCTTGGAAGACATCATCCGCAAAGGCATTTCCTATCTTTGCATTGTCATCGGTGACCTGCACAAATCGCTTGACGAATGCGTCGTAGATGGCCTCTTGAACATAAATACGTGATGTTGAGGTGCACACCTGGCCCTGATTATCCATGCTGCCAAAGTGGCACCATTTAACAGCCTGCTCAAGATCTGCGTCGGCGAAGACCAGACTCGGGCTCTTGCCACCACATTCCAGAGTGATGTTTTTGAGGTTGCTTGCGGCGGACTTCATGATTAGCCGGCCGGTGTTCGTACTACCTGTAAAGGCGATCTTGTCAACACCTTGGTGCTCGGCCAGCGCCTTTCCTGCCAGGATGCCGATGCCAGGTATAATGTTCACGACGCCGGCTGGGAGGCCAGCCTCGACAACTAGTTTCCCGAAGTAAAGAGCAGACAGGGGCGTCTGCTCCGCAGGCTTCAGGACGACGACATTGCCGCATGCAAGGGCAGGGGCAACCTTCCACGCGAGCATCATAAAGGGATAATTCCTGTGCAGGGGTTATCTCATTAATTGATCGGATTATACGAGTCCACTCACGGGAGCCACGCACCATGGGATGATTTGACCACAGACACCCAGCGGCTCTTGCAAAACATAGGCCAACTTTGCCGGGGAGGTCTCAATGGTACGTCCAGTAATCTTGTCTGCCCACCCGGCATAGTATCGAAAGACATTGTAGGCTTCATCTAGGTCACCGTCCAAGGTAGCTGCATAAGGCTAAACTCATAGTAAGCAACACTGCAAATTCATAGCCTCCGTTCATTTCTTCAAGGCACTGAGGTTATTTTACCTTTCCATTATCCCAAGCGTCGATAGCGGCAATCAGCTCGCGGTCACGGTGGATGAGCTCCGCCAACCGGTACAAATACCCCCCGCGCTGAGTAGATGACAAGCTTCGCCACTCGCCCTCAAAGGCCGCGCGTGCCACAGCCACAGCCTCGTCCACGTCAGTTTGAGAGGCCCCTTGAACGGAGATGATCTTCTCCTCGGTGCTATGCATTTTGGTTAACTCTATTTGCTAGACATCGGAGAAGAATGAACCGTCTCACGCAGGATCGATGACGTCTAGGGTATCCCCAGAAGCTTGGACAAATTTATTGCCAATGAAAATACCAGTTGGCTGCTGGTATTGTTTCCCATTAGGCAAAGTAAGTGTTACCGCTGTAGACATGGCGTGTTGAGTAGTACCCTGACGGTTTTAGAAGATAGCACAATTCTTTGTACAAGGCAAATAGATCAGAAGATATTCCTCTACGAATCTTAGCTGTAGGTTACTGGAAGCACAGAGAAATTTATGGTATTCCAGCTGGTGGCGGTATGTTTCCTAAAGAAAGCAAAGTGCGAAGTGGTTGGCGATCCTTATCATCTAACTCTCCTAACCCCATGCCGATGATCATGCTGTTCGTACTTCTGCCAGATTTGGAACTGTGTCGGACCCGAGGAACTGATTATAAATAACTCAATGATTCATTTGACACTGTTCTTTCTGCCGGACCCTCAGGAAAAGGCCTGGCATCCTACAAAGCAACGACACACCATTGAGTAATGTGAGTTTCTTATGCATGTTCAGAAACCATTTCGATTCCCACGGCGGCTTACTTACGTCTCGAGATCATAGACGGCGCCTTAAGTTCGCACAGAATGTCCTCTTTGCAGTACTACAACTACCCAGGCGTCGGCGAGGCCAACAATCGTGATTACTCATACTCTCAAGCAGTTCGCATTGGAGACATTGTCAAATGCTCTGGACAAGGCGGATGGGACGACAGCGGGAACATCGATGGGAATGACCTCCCAGGCCAGATTGTAAAGGCATTTCAGAATGTGGAAAAGAATCTCCGAAATGCGGGACTCCGCGGATGGGAAGACGTGTACTCCGTGCGCAGCTACCACATTTCACTCGAGAAGTCTTTTGATTTGATGGTGGAGCAGCTCAAGAAGGCAATGCCGTGCCACCAACCTATTTGGACGTGTGTGGGTGTCCGAGAACTTGGGATCCCGGGAATGATCGTGGAAATTGAAGTGGAGGCTAAGGCAACTTGAGTGGTGACGTTGAACTTCAGCTCTTTCAAAGAGAAGTCGCGCTGCCGGGCAATGATACAATACTATCAGCGTCTGAGATGGACAGCTGGTCCAGTATTTTCAGGTGAAATTTGAGAGTGAAAGACAGTCTGTAACCTGTAAATATGGGCCGCTTGCCAGTATTTCCCAGAGCATTCAAAAGAACATCAACGCGTCACCCGATTGAAACAAGACCAACTATGGTACTTGTATTGTATTCCATTCCCTTGTTTAGGAAAGTTGGGGGAGAAATAGCCCTCGATGTCCATTCAAGTTATCGCATATTGGACGAATTGAGATGATACTGTTCGATTTGCAGCCTGAATGGAATTATAAGCCCTGATTTCCCCTGGGACCAGCCGGCGTCTCCGGCCCCGTGGCTCATTGTGGCAATTTGCTCGCACATTGTCCGAATTAGGCATGAAAGGACTTATTCGTAGACGGAAAACGGCCGAGCTATCGCGATGCGAGTATGTGTTATCGGAACAAAAACATGCGGAGAGGAGTGTGGGAATTATGTGGAGTAATCTTCGCGCCCACTGACTGCTTCGCACTCCTATCGAAAGAGGAAATCCTCAAAAACAGTACCTTTGGCTGTTGGTCTTACCAATGCTGTTGGGACTGGGAAGACATATTCTATATAACGAGGAGTCATATCTCTTTGATTACGAAGACATCTGACCCGGATATTATCCATGCTCATCTTGCCTGAGCACCTCAATCTGATCCCGCCGTCTGTTTGATTTCCTGTTTCACCACTGCCAACCCAGTCGCGGTCCTGGTCTGTTCATCACTTTGAATTTTCATACACGATGTCCTACGTAGCGACCCCCGAAGAGGTAGCCATTTGGGAGAAATTTTCCTCCAGGCCTGAATTTTCTCAGGAGGCAATCAAAGTACCCTTCCGCACAACCTTGGAGTTTGTGAAGAGCGTTCTCCCGCCAGGCTTGGAGCCAGCCGATAATCCTACTGGGAGTATCCTGGTGGGAACGATGGAAAGTCGCCTGTGCGGTGAATTCGACTGCACCCTTGTCACGCTCGATACGAAGTTTAAGGGTATTACTGGGAAATACTGCCTGCTCATGTTGATCAGTGGCGACACTCCTGTTACCTGGGGCCGCGAGGTCTGGGGCGAGACCAAAAAGACAGGCATCACTCGGCTTTGGCGCTCGGGCAACTATCGCTACGGCTACGCGGAGCGCAATGGCGTGCGGCTCATTGAGGTGGAGATGAAGTGCGGTGACGACCTCGCCGCAGAGACGGTTCGGGGATCTCAGTTTGAGATCAAGGCGTATCCTCACTCGCAAGGGGTGGGCCTTCAGTGGGAGCCCAAGGTCAATGTCCTGGATGTGGTGGAACATAAATCTCGGCGAGCGGTTGGAAAGGGCCGTTTGACAGTGCGTGGGACGCGCGCGGATCCGCTGCACACCATTCCCATCCAGTCCGTTGGGGAGTTCGAGTATGTTTCGGGTTTGGCCGAGTATACGGTCGTCGCAGAACACGACCTCGGCTGTGGAAATGCCTATATGCCTTATTTGATCGGGAGGCATTACGACGATCTGCGATGTTTCCGCATCGGCGCTCAATGGACCAAGATGCAGTCAGATGAGCCTGAGGAGGAGAAGTTCCCTGTGCAGCGGTTGAGTTCACTCTGACGAGATTTCGCCGCTCATATCGACATGGAGATAATCTATCGGTACTTTAGCTATCTGTCTGATGGAATAATACTGTCTGCGAGGGAATAATACTGTCTGCGAGGGAATACAATATGGAATTGGATGCATTGAGAGTGCTAATCAGGGCAAAAGGAACCAATTGCATATGAAGATCGAAGAAATCGCATTGATTAAAGATCAACCAGAAAGCGAAAAGACTGTGATCTTAAAGCATCTTAGTTATTAAGGGTTGATATGATGATCATCCACACAGATTCCCACTTAGAGACTAGCTCATGCTGGTAATCTGGGCAGCTATAGCTGGTCAAGACCTTAAAACACGATGACTGTGTGCAGCTTCTGGAGGTCTACCCACTTATGTTCCACAAAGCGCTTGTCAGCACAGATACCGGCTGCCGTAACTCTATATCACCAGCATTGAATCAGTGCTATCCAGAGGAAGCTGGAGAGGACATATACTCACATTTAATAGATGCAGAACACCTTCTTTGAGATCTGCCCAAAAGCATGTTTAAGTTCCTCCTTGGTCAGGTCACAGCTTCGTAGTAATTCTGGCGATTTGGCCCACTATAGACCGCCCACCACAAGTATCTACCCTTCGAACGTGACACAGGGTCCTCTTCCGGCCCGAGACCGTGGATGTCAACTCCCCTTGACTTTCTTGGCCGGTGCGGCTACTTTCGCTGCCAGCAGGTGTGAGAGGCATCATTACGAAACCTTAGTAACGACCAATAAAGCGATGCCGGGAGATAGGTTGAAAGTCTAACTACATGATCTCAGAACAAGGCGAGAAGTCCTGACAAGCATTCCTTTGCTCTTGCTGTTCAGATGCGGTCTCAGCTGGCCCTGATCCTTGGACGTGGCTTGATCGAGTTGGGCGGAGTGGTCATTGGCGTGTTGGCAAGCGAAATCATCACCCGCTGGTTCAAGTACGCTGCCTCCCTCATGGTCATTACTTGTTGGTCTGTGCTAAGTTTATCGATTCTCTCCGTTCGTTTGCTCAGGGACAAGCAGTTATCCTTGTCGTTGGCTTTGAATCTAGGCGTATCCCGACTAGGGAGTGTCGCCGCCTCAACCCTCATCCCGAATATGATCGGGAGTTCCAATGTAGTTCCGCAACTTGGATGGGAACTCTATTATCGCTAGGCGCCATTGCTATCAGCGTCACCACTCTTCTAGCCCTCACAAATGCCGTATCTAGACAAACAACCGCTCCAGATACCGGCTCTGCCGTTCCCGTGCGTCAGCTTCCTCGCATCTACTGGCATCTGAGTCTCATCTGCGTCCTGGAATATGGGGGCATCAATACCTTCACCAACTCCACGCAGCGTTTTCTAGCATCATGGTTCTACCACGGTAATCAACGCACAGCGGGGCTCGCAACCAAGTACTCTCCCCCAGGGCCCGTCGTGAAACAATTCCCCAAATCTGACCCCTGGAATCTGCTATTCAGTATCCCCTACGCCCTTTCAGGAATCCTCGTCCCCTTAATCGGCCTCTTACTCGACCTGCCATGGTTCTGAAGCTGTCTCCACGCCTTGTTCACCTCCAACTTCCTGCTGGCACTAGCCCACCTCCGGTTCATTTGTCGGGTCATGCCAATCCTCCCGCTGTGTCTGCTCGGAATCGCCTTTGCGCTCTACGGTGTTGCCTTCTGGGCTGCTGTCGCGCAGTCCTCCGTATTCGCGAGTCGCCCGCAGAATTCAAACAGTACCGATAACAGCTCGGTGCGAGAGTTTGGTACCGAGAAGGGGGTACGAGTACGGAGCCATTCGATCGTCGACAGCGACCGGCAGCGGAGAGACGCGCAAGGTGATGTGTCTGACGGTGCAGACACCATCCACCAGGACCACGAGGGCCGTCATTCCGCTGGGGTTAGGGATCATGACCAGCTTGCTCAATGCGAGTACGGGCGTAGTGTCTATCCTGCTTGCTAAAACGGAAGAAATAGCGGGCTTTGATGGGTTAGAACGGGATTTTCTGGGCCTGGCTGTGCTGGGGTATGTTGCGTCTGTTCGGTTAGCTTGGATTTGGAGGATTTGAGAGGTAGATGTGTAGCCAAGGGGCTTTGCAAGCAGTTTATGATACGGCTGAAGGACTCTCTTGGCCATTATTACGCTCAGCCGGAGTCCATCATGAAACAGACCACGATGATTCGATTCCTATATAGAATTAGCATTGAGGGTTTTGCCTTAAGGAGTAATGTTACCTGAGAAGTGACGGCTTGTAATGGGATAGAAATACTGTCAGGGTTTACATTGCACAGCAAATAAATCATATATTATGTCATAAATCTTGATTATCTAGTACAGCTATATTACAGTCCACAATCGACTAGGCAATCGATCAAAGCGACCGCCTCTCGTGAAACCTCATGGACGCATACGTATCCTCATCGCGGATATACGACATACCCGTCCCTGTACTCTCAGGAGTCGGTCGCGGGGGAGTCAGACTCGCGCTCCCCACCGTGGCAGTCTGCTCCGACGGATCCGAGTGAAACCCCTGCACACTCGACGAGACCTGCTCGCGCGCGAGGGTCTCCCCCTTGGCGACCTGAATCAACCGCCCGAGGATTGCATACTCGAGCTTGAACTTGATGCTGTACGCCACCGGCTTGAACGTCACCTGCACGGCATAGTAGCCCGCATACTCGGTCCCGACGACAGCGACGTCCAGCACGAGAATCACGACATTGATGATGAGGAGCTGCGTCAGGATCCGTCGGTGCCGTGCTTCCGGTGGCCGCAGGCGGAGCATCTTGATTGTCTCGAACACGTAGAAGCTTGAGATGATGCACTCCTGTACCGCGAAGACGATCAGCTGGATCCGCTCCATTACCTCGTACCCCGCTGTGAAGTGCTTAGCGTGCGGGGAGACGGCGCCGAAGAGTAGCACGGTGATGGGGACGACCATGGTGATGGCGTTGACTATGATCATGGCTAGGATGGCGCGGAGAATCTTTGGTTTCTGGAGGACGAGGTGCAGACGTGACCAGAGGACGAGAGAGTGGCCGGTGACCATGGTACACCAGCTCGGGATGATGAAGGCGATGGCAACATAGGGGGTGACGGTTGTGGAGAGAAAGAAGAGGAAAAAGAAGCCGACGACGTGTGGGATGAGGCTGATGGAGGCGAGGAGGAGGGACCAAAAATAGCAGCCGCGGTAGCGTTTGAAGGTGGTCAGACAGAGGACAATGAGCTCGATCGCGTTGTACCAGACCACGCCGGCAAACGCCGAGAAGACGTATTTCTGCGTCTGGTTGATGTGGATATGCTGAAGGATGGAGTCGTCGGGAAATTGTTGCGAGGGTGCGGTTGCGGTGGATGTCGGTGGCGGGGATGCCATTGGGAAGAGGCACCCATGTTGGGTGCCTGTATTGTTAAGTTATGGTCAATTCAGAGAACTGGATAGATTCTCAGGACGACAAGCCGACACTGGCGATACTGTGGCCTTTATATCACATATGACAGGTAACTGCTTCGGCCATTCTGTACCTTTTCCCTCGTCGGTAGATCGACTTGGTAAGGAACAAAGTAAAATGAGGCAAGCACCCCGTGGGGTATTTGAATTCCCGTCTACTCCAAGAATGCTTCCGCGGACGAGACCAGATTAGACAATGAGACGGGGTTCAATGGGGGTCTTCCAACTTTATATGGGGGCAGTGCAGCATGATAGGAGGATGCAAGGGCGGCTGTCGAAATGGATCTGCGCAACCAAGGACAGCTCTGGGTGAAATCGGGAATCCTGTAGCTATGCGGTCTTTTTCCCCGCTGACAAATGAATATGGAACTTAAACAACTTTGATCCTTAAGGAGGAAACTACGCGAGAGCTTGAAAGAAACAGGGGATGTAGGGCGAAGATCATCCGGAGTATAGACTTGGCGGTGGAAGTGATGAAGTCATGGAAACCTTGTGTATCTACTTCATGTCCGACTTCTCCCTGCTGTTCCTAGAAATAAATCCCGCAGGGGGCATCCGCAAGTATTCAATGGACTTGTGGATTGGATATTTGGATGAAGTTGATCTGTCAATTGGGACTGACGGATATGTCACTACAGGGTCTGGATCTCCAAGACAAACGTAGAATCCTTTGTCCGAGTAGATGATCTGCACAAGACGTGTCGTGTTGGTGCTACGAGTCAATGGTCTAAATGTCTCTCTACGTGTGGATTCAGTGAATGAAAGTTCAGTGTCCTTTTTTTTTTTTTTTTTTTTTTTTTTTTTTTTTTTTT
>NW_022983962.1:0-85526 GCF_010724455.1 Aspergillus lentulus | reverse complement strand
GCAACAAGAAGAAGAAAAATGAGCACATGAATAAAAACTGTATTTAATTCAAATTGGATCAAAGTGAGTCCTCCCTCTCAGCACCATCCTCGCAGTCGCCCTTCCAGGCACCCTCGCCTACCCCATAGCCGACACAGACGTCAACTACCACTCAGGCCCAGGACCAAGCTTGCTACTCCGTCATCAAAACCTACATCAAATCCATCGACGTCAAACTAAAATGCCAAACCTCCGGTGAATCCATCTTCTATATCGCTGACTACTATGTGAACAGGCAAAGGCCCCGCTATCATGAAAGCCGCCGAAATGGAACTCGGTCTCCCCTATGTCTGGGAGGGCTGCGGCTGCAAGGGCCCGTCTGGTGGTGGTTTCGATTCCTCGGGGTTGATTCATTATTCCATCTGTCAGGCCTTAGGGGTTACAATTCCTCGTGTGGCTCAGGATTAGTATGCTCAGAGCTTGGGAAGAGGTTCCTAGGTCTGAGGCGAAGGAAGGGGATTTGTTTTTCTGCGCTACTGGGGGAAAAGTGTAGTTCAGAGGTTACTCATGTGGGGATCTGTCTTAAAGATGGGTTGATGATTGATGCTGCGAAGACGGGGACGCAGTAATTCGAGAGAAGACACCTGAATCCCAGAAATAGATATCTAATGTCCTTGAAGATCTCTTTCTTACTCCCGAATCTTGATAATAGAGCAGTCAACTTGGACAAGTTATAATGGAGTGTTACAGGAATGAGTAGGGCTAACGGGAGTAGCATCTGGTAGATATCGTCAACTGCCTCAGGGCATTGGATTGTCTAGATGGGAGAGCTTGCCGTGATAGTATGAGTATGTTAATGTAGATTTATATTTATAGATGTTTGGTTTATGTAAATGTTATTAATTTTGCATTTAGGGCAAGGACGGATGATAATTTTCCAAAAAATATGGCCAGAAATACTTTTATTTGTCTTCGATTAGCGCAATGTTACTTTATATATTTTTCTACTTTATTTTTCTTCCCCCGCTGATCCGACTTCTAAATTAACAATCCCAAAAATGAGGTCGTCAATTGTACCTACTCTAAACAACAGGAAAGGCGCATCCTAGTGATGGGTGATCATTTTGACCACTGACTGCTAGGCAAGGCTTGCACTCTAGATTCTGTTGATTATAGTGAGTAGTCTGATGGGTGAAACTATGGTGAGACTAGACAAGTCTAGAACGTTTGAATGCCTGAGATGAGATCTAAGCAACTGAATAACTGGTCAAGCAACTCGTCAAGCTTCCTGACAAGTCAGACTGGGTGATGGCCCAGGAAGATTAGAACCCTAGTCCCTAGACCATCGCTCGCCCCGTACACCATTTCGGTGAAACACTGTTTGGTCAATTTGTGTCTTAGTAGATCCATATATATATCATGCTAGCCAATGGGATCTATCATAGCATTAAACTGGTGCCAACAGGGGCGTTAGTTTGGTTTCAGCTGTTATACTAGGTTTAGTATGTTCCACACCAATACTTATTTACTACTGATATCATATCCCAAAAAGTATTTCTTAGTCCAACAGAGATTGGTGATCAGAGCAGCACAGATAATCAACCTGTCAACTAAGCCATTGTTACAGATTGATTGTCGGATGAGATTCCTCCTCTGTTGCGGTGCATTATGCGTGATGAGAATGGCAAATCTCCGATTAGGCAGCGGGTTCTTCCCCACAGTTTTCTCCGCAGATTGGACATGGTCGCATTTTACCATTGTATGAGGTAGTTTTCACAACTGTTTTGTCTGGCATTTAGCCGTCTCGCATTTAGCCACTTTTACCTTGCTTCTGCAGAAACCTGCTGTAGACACGTACGAGGATATAAATATCCCCATTATTCATCTGAATTTCCTATCTCACAAGTTAGACCCTCAGCCCATTCCTTCTAAAACCCCTCCTGAGGACAAGATTCCAAAATGACACCCCGAAAGTCCATCGCAAGCCTCGCGTGGTCGAGTGGTATCCTTCTCCTTCTCCTGTCAACACCAGGTACTCAGGCCTCATGCCCCCTCCCATCCACCTACAGTTGGACATCGACCGGCGCCCTCGCCCAACCCAAGTCCGGCTGGACCGCACTCAAAGACTTCACCAACGTCGTCTACAACGGCCAGCACCTCGTCTATGCCTCAACAACAGATGCATCCGGAAACTATGGCTCGATGAATTTCTCCCCCTTCACCAACTGGTCCGACATGGCCTCAGCAAGCCAAAACACCATGAGCTCAGGGACCGTCGCCCCAACACTCTTCTACTTCCGGCCCAAGAATATCTGGATCCTAGCCTACCAATGGGGACCCACATCCTTCTCCTACAAGACATCCAGTGACCCCACAAACGCCAACGGCTGGTCCTCGGCCCAACCTCTCTTCTCTGGAACAATCTCCGGCTCTAGCACAGGGGTCATTGACCAAACCGTTATCGGCGATAGCAATAACATGTACCTGTTCTTCGCCGGCGACAACGGCAAGATTTACCGAGCCAGCATGCCAATCGCCAACTTTCCTGGGAGTTTTGGTACACAATATGAAGTCGTCCTAAGCGATAGCCAGTATAGTCTTTTTGAGGCGGTGCAGGTTTACACTGTTGAGGGCCAGAATAAATATCTTATGATCGTTGAGGCGATCGGTGCGAATGGGAGGTATTTTCGGTCTTTCACAGCTGATAGCCTTGGGGGTTCCTGGACTGCGCAGGCTGCGACTGAGAGTAACCCCTTTGCTGGGAAGGCGAATAGCGGAGCGACCTGGACGAATGATATCAGTCATGGGGATCTTGTGAGAAGCAACCCTGATCAGACTATGACTGTTGATGCTTGTAATTTGCAGTTTCTTTATCAGGGGCATGATCCTAGGGCGGGTGGGGGCTATAATACCTTGCCTTGGAGGCCGGCGGTTTTGACGTTGAAATGAGTGAGGAAGTAAGCTATCATACGGGGGTGGGTTAGTTTGGGTGCTACTGGGGCTTGGGGATATGGTTCACTACCTAGGAACCTGGTTGTTGTGAGGTCGAGTTGAAAGATTCTTCATAGTCATCTTGTTGAGCAGTGGTATGTGATATGCTTTTACCAGTACGGTTGAAATTACGAACGCTATAGTGTATTCAAGGCATATCTCATGAGCTCCATCCTCTACATAATCTGGGCTGGGCTCGAAACGCGTCAATAGCTTGAGGTATAATACCATGCTGGGATGTTACGCCTAGAAACATACAAATGAGGCAAAATCTCTTACTATTGAGAAATCATTCTGCCCACAGTAGCCTGAATTGCTAGGTTACGTACTGATTATATCAGCCTGAAGAACATCGCTCCAGATAATAAGGCTGTATTCCCGTTCTTAATGGGGTTTGACTGGAATAGTAGGCTAAATAGTGTATGCAGATCCCCGTGGGGAAACCCAGGTGACAGGATTCAGGGCTCAAAACGATTCTCATAGGATCTAGATGCTCAGTATAATCTACCTAGCATGGCACCCCGCCGGAGATATGCCACTTACTAGGATAATTATGTCTGGTTGGTAATTGAAGATACGGGAGACAAGCTGTACCAGCTGAGGTTTGGAGGATTGCCTTGAATAAGAGAAGTTCAGGTATCAAGAACATGATAGTATGTATGATCCTCTCGCACAATGGTGCGCGAGATTCAAGTCGGAAACAGAACCTGGTTGCCAACTATTTCCCAGAGAGATTCATCCAAGGGGACTCAAAGGTAAATGCCATGCAGCCAATACAACTTTTTACTCTATGAGCCCATGTCTATTACATTTTTAACATACTCGGGAGGTACTTCTAGTTTGTTAAAGTCACCCATAATAGCAGCATCACATTCCTGCTGCTAAGGAACATGCTCCAAATGCCAGAGCTTGCCATTTTCATACACCCTTTCTCAAATCCACTCAATCCGGTTTTTGTGAATTTGCTAGAAGACCCATGTAAGTTTTAGGACATTTCTGCAGACAAGGTCCAGTCAAGATATTCAGCCAGAGCAGAACGGTCTTCAATTACTATTCCAGCTTCCCGTTTACAATCACCAGATTAGTCTCACCTTCTAGTTGGCGCATACAGCGCAGCCCTTAATAGAAAGATAACATACATGCACCAAATATAGCACCATTGCATGCACCAAATCCCCAATCAAAAACAACTTTCCGCTATCACTAACCCACCATGCCAAATGAGGCAAATCAGTCAGTGTCCAATCAAGACATTCCTAAAAATGACTGAGGGCCTTGCAGATAACTAGATCAAAATCTTTGTGTGTGCTTCATTTGGTTGGTATTTCCCTTCTTATCCCAGTTCGCAACCCTACCTACAGTGGCACATCAAAATGTCTGAATCCATGGTATTTACCGTTAGCTTGATTAGCATTTAGGATCCTGGATGGATTCGCAACAAGTCCTAAGATGGAAATTAGTACTAGTTTTATGAGCTTTATCCCTTAGAATGATTCCCACACCCTGGGATGTTGTAGGTGAATGGTTCGTCCCAGTTCCCTGCCCTGCCATTAGTGAAAGAAATTTTGAGGAATCTTAACCCTTCCCCAATATATTTTTTTTCACCTATGTATATTCCTACATGGAAGAAGAGAACCGTATTCTCTAGATCCAGTTTCCTTGCTCCAAAATTTGCGCCACAACGTCCTCCACAGTCCGACCGTCCGTCGAACTTCGACAAGCCCATCCCCAAACCTCGTTCTCCAGTACCGCTGCCAATTGGAAGCTGCTCGCCAAATATTGATCCGGTAAACTGCCTATCTCTCTTTTTCGTAACCTCTCTGAGGCTGTATTGTCGGTCGCTGTCAAGATGAACCCCCTGAGATCATAAGCAGGCTCTGTCCCCTGCGGGAATTGGAGAGAATCTTGGATGACAGCTTGAACAGTATTTTGGATAGATTCATACTCCAGAGCCATTGCAGTTCCTGATAGGATGAGATTGCTGCATCCTCGGCGATGATGATAGTTTCCGAACATTAGATTCAAGGTTGAGAAATAGCAAATCAGGGCCTCCTCTTCGGGATATACCATATCTAGATTGTCTCCATCGATATGGGCATGAGGAATACCATGGACTTTTAGCTGTTCGGACATCTCGTTTGCGATGGAAGTTTTCCCGACACCAGATCTGCAGGACAGAAGTATAACCTGTACGATCATTCTCGAAAGGTAGTGGCTGCCGAGACAGGTTTTTCATTCGGACTGACTTGTGTGTCTATAGAACATTTTTGACTCAGGAGTGACTACTTTATGTCGGGTTTTGCTCGAGATCCCTGTAGAATATGACTCACTTTGGGCTTCGTATAGATCTCAGGATTTACAATTATGCGGAGTAAACAGCAGAGCCCACCTGCTTGGGTCGCACACTGGCAGTGGACGTGTTTTGTCGCATTGGGTCTACACTGGCTGGAGCGACTTTTCTTTTGCTTCCTTGCGTTACTTCTTGTATCTAAGTTGACATTTGCCGAGCTTAACATTGGTGACCATTTTAAAACATGTGCAGGTGACGCGAGGATTCGTAGCTCCCAGGTGTGAATAGCGTAGTTCTATGGGATTTCCGTCCCTGATGCTAGTCTCTCTCACCCTCGATATAAGGTAGCCTTCTGGAACTTTTCCAAATAGCTCTGGGCCGTTTCATCCTCGGATCGGGCCGGAATAGCTCAGATCAGACGATTTTTTTGGTGTAACTTCGGTGATTTCCCCAAGCCTTATCCGTGCTCATAAACCGCCAGTGAAACTTCAAGTAAGGGAGCACATATAAGCGCTGCTTGGCATAGTGGCTGAAATCCAAGCGTCCTTGATCCGTCCCGCGCTCCTCAGCATGGCTGGCAGTCTCAAAAAACATTCACATTCTTCACACCAATATTGTGTGTAAGAAGAACTAGAAGCGCCCATCTGGGAGCTTTTTCTTTTGTGCAATACTCTAGTTTTCCTTAGATACTTTTTTTTATTATTTTTTTTATTTTATTTTTTGACACCCTGCTCTCATGATGCCATTGGATTGACAGGCCGTCCAGTTCGGCTATCTCAGACTCTTGACTTAGTGGGTGACTTACTAAATACACAGTATCATAACTAAGATCTCTCCGCATTACTGTGCTACCAAGTTGCTGTGGGCCCTGCGTACTTTGCGCACCTTGCAGAGCTCGCAACCGCCTTTGCAGGAGTGAAGGTTAGAGTATTTGTTAGGTGCCTGCTCTGTATGAACTAGTAAATTGCCCTCATTCTTGATTCACGAGATTCATAAGAGACCAGTTCCATAATCCCTTCTGAATGGCATTGCCAGCGGAACAATCATTGCTTCGGTAGCTCTTTTCATTGCCTGTATTGCAGGTATATGATTCATCCTCGACCGTCACAAGCAGCTCTGCCAGTTGTGGAACATAACTGAAAGAGCAGTAATTCCCACTGTCTGGTATGCACAATCTCGTCCCTCCATATTTAAGGGGAACGCATGAGTCCATGATTCTTGGTACTTAGGTTTCTGACTTCTGGGCGGCTACCATCTCCATCAAAAAAGGTCTGGTATGCCCGAAGAACAAATAAACATGGTTTCTCGCGGTCCATCCTCGATTGTGATCCCCTCAGCAGATCGTTCGTCCTATAATCCAGGCTGCCACCTGCAGCCAATGAATTCCAAGTACCTATATGGTCTCCGCAGCAGACCTGATACCGCAGCATTTCCGCTACTACTTGAGGCTGGCTTCTTAGTCCTTAATCCGGTGAGGTGTTTTGATGCGATGAAGTATCTCGCTTTCGCTAGTTCATAATCATGGAGCATTTTCCAGATATTTAGCACTGCCGACTCTGAGAGGGATTTATTAATCAATAAAAATGCTGACCGTCGTTCATCCAACCAAGAAGAGCCGGCCGGCAGAGAGACTGATTTAACTTTCATTGATATTGTTCGACCTTTCGCCCGTGTTCCAGCGTATAGACAGCGATCTCTTCGAATTCGGACGCGTTGGATTTAGATGAGGGGGGTGTCCGGCTCAGGCGGGTGTCCGGCTCGGTTGGGAATTACATTATAGGATGTGTTGCTGACAAAGTAATCACCTTGTCTTGACCATCTAGTCTGAATCCTGATTCTCTTCATAGAACTTGACAAAGGTTGTCATTGAGAAGATATACAGCTTGCATGACCATTGTCATTTATCACTCCGAAACCAGTGATGCTGGCACCGGTGATGCCCTGCAGCTAAATAACTTCCCCCTTGTTGTCCCAGTACGTAAGACTGTCGACACAGAGAGCTCGCCTAATCGCTTGATGCTGCATCAAATACAGGTGAAGGATAGTTAGTTGTTAATGTAGTACCTCTGACCTTTTGGATGGCAATGGTACCACTCGGGCCTATGTTGATAGCAGACGGCGGACGAGCCGCCTACTTTGGGCGAGCATGTGGGTGCCCGTGGACTGCGTTGGGCACAACCCGGGATATGGTCAGCAATGGGTTCAGCAGCTGCGAAGCATGTGAGACTCGCTGGAATAAGAGGCCACAACGAAAACTTTTGGCGAACATCTTTTGGTGCGCTGTGAAATTCAAATTTTTGATAGAGAAATCGCATACATCAATGTTCCTCTGGGATAACTGCCGGTCCGCGGAGCTGTTTCAGATACAGTATCTTGATAATCAGGGATGGCTGTTGCAGGAGTCTAGCTTTCGTGCATTGGTGGATTTTGTATAGCCTATTGTTACCCACGCCCTTTGCTTACCCTGCTCTGATTATCTAACTCCCTTATCTGCTCCTGGAAACTTGCACCCGGTGTTTTCTAAGTTGATAAAGTTCAAGGATCTGCAAATGCTTAGAGGAAATAAACCAGCCTTCTTACAGAAGGACCGGGCCAAGTGTCGGAAACCTTCCAACGATTCTAAAATCCTCGTGATCGAAAAGAGCAACGGTCTGCAGATCATAAAACTTGGATAAATTGATTTTCGAAATTTGGTTTCTGAAGAACTCTCGCTCTTCCAGTAATTGCTCCGCATATTAATCACACCCGAGTCAAAGTATCTCCAGTTGACGTTTCAAGTTACATTCCGCTGAACGTTAATGTCAGCGAAATGGGTCCTACTGTGAGCCTTCACATTTGCATGGAAACACACCGCATAATTATCTATAAAACCTGGTAATTTATGCAGTCCTTTTCTTCAGGAAAACTCTCAGCTGGGTGGTTTTTTGCACTTTGTCAACTATCCTCAAGTTAAAGGGGTCCTTGCTGTTCAAAATGCTCTTACAATGTTCGTGCATCAGCACTTTCGCAGCCCTGACTGCAGCGTGAGTCCATTTTGGTAATCTTCACACTACTCCAAATCTGAGTCGTATGAGGTCTTCTGTTGGATCTCAGTGTCAACCTTGGTATACTTCATACCAAGCATTGTCTGCAGACTTATACTCTTCATTATCATACTGGTTTACAGCGGCATGTCCTGTCGTCACTAGAGATAAAGATGCAAGTTTGCTAGTGTGCATGGATTAATTTGCGAGTGATAGCACAGCTGCGCTACAGTTGGCGCTCATGTGGTATATCACTATAAGTAAGGATTATGCTACCAAGGCGACACAGATCTTGGACGCTTTGGGGAAAACCTTGAAAGTGGTAAATAGTATAACACCCACTTAGGCGCACTTGATGTTAATGAAAGGTTAGGGAATAATGTTTTGCAGGCACCGACGGTCAACTCGCGGCTGCCCTCTCTGGAAGCCAGCTTGTTAACGCAGCAGAAATTATCCGCTACACATACCGATCGTCGTCTTATCCCAACGGCTGGATAAGTGATTCGATTTCTGCGTTTTCAATAATGGTACGAGATATTCTGGTACCTCCTGCATCCCTTACCAATGCAACAACAGCTGTAGCATACCCTTTGAAGCAAACTGGGACATAAGTGGGGAGAAATCTATGCTCACTGCAGCGGTTTTTATGGAGAACATCACGCTATGCGGCTATGTTAAAGAGTTAATTCTCCATTCATCATGGGCCAATCTATCAGGTACCATTTCGCCTACTGGTCAAGCTTCAGAGAGCGGTCGAGATCAACACACTCAACTCGGGCTTGGCAACCCAGTAGAGGCATTTCCGATAACTACGAACCAGTACGACCCCCCAGACCTATTTGCGGAGTTGGACAACAGGCTCTTGTCTGGCTTGTAATATACCGCCAAGTATTTGATGGGAGGATCCGTACCATACTACGAGAGTTTCGTTCGATGTGATGCAGAGCTGTTAGGAGGCCCGTGGCCGGTCATTTCATCATTGGGGATGTCACCCATACGACCGATCTGGGAAGCCAGCTACGCACACTATGGCAATGTTAAAGGCCTCATATACAAAAGCTTTGGTATGTTACCTTGAGTTATCAAAGAATTGGCATCCAGCATAGATTTTCTTCATTTTGCTTCCCTTACTCTTTTTCCTTTCCCCACTCCCCCCTCTTTTTCTCATGATCACTGGGAACTAATTCCTATCCTAGATCCAAGCGAATACGCCTGACGGACAGAACCCGTCAACTTCCATTGCCGACAATGCTGCGTTTGAAACTTTGGGGTTTAGGTTGGAGCATTCAGGCCTCAGAGAGGGGGGAAAAAATGAATGGTTAAACCTGGCACAGAGCAGGAGGAGATTTCAAGGAAGACCACACCGAGCCCAGCCCTCCCTAGTTTGTCTGTAACATTTTATGAAAAGGAAAATAGGACAATTCTTTCTGCATTTTGCCAAAAGATGTGTATCTATCGCCGGTGCCGCCTCCAGCGTAGGTAAAGCGTAAATGAAGCCTTCTTTCAAGGACAGATCGGGTGCATTTTTCGCGCTTCTCATAGGTAAGGTGTCAATCAGCAGCAGTGAGCTATACTCGCTTAATGAGAGCCGTACCATCCATCAAGGTTGTTTCAGTAATTCCTTGGACCGTTTGAGGGTCCGCAATAGAGGATGAAAGCCGTTCATGACATGACACGTTTGACCAAACTCAGACAATGGAGCAATCTTGTGTCCCCAGTATTTCTGGATTTCCTATCAGACCGGGCATCCGCGTTTACTGGAAGGTTCTCAGCAATTCCTCCTTACCATATTCTAACGTAGATTCAAACATATGGAATGCATTTGAAAACACTTCTGGTATTATGGCTCTTGACTGCATGACGGCCTCAGTTGACCAGGTAAGGTAGGCTATCGCCACCGAGTTCCTGCGACTCCAGATTCCTTCAAACCGCTTCTCTTATGAACGCATCAGCAGCGTTCAGTTCCGCAGGATCCTTGTCAGTACTGTCTTGATGAACAATTTACTTAGTGGCGTACCCTTGTATAGTAAAAATTCTTGTTGTTAGTATCTACCTATCCTGCCATTCTAACTATTCCTCCCTATATAGAGTACTCCTACTCTTTTTCAATTTAATTGTTACAACAGGTTAAGTATATTTTCTATATGCTTTAGATATGTAAATCTTATAGAGTAATTAGTTATCTAAAAGACTATGGCCTAACTAGTAGAAATTATAAGACCAACTGTATAGAGGTTATATTTAAGTTAGTAGTCACAGTATTTAGTAGATAATTCCAAACTTGCTCCACTGCCGCCACCAAGGAGCTCAAACCAAGATATCATATATCACATGAAAGCAACAGAACGTCAGGCCAAAAGATCATTAAGAAAGGGCAATCTAAGTGCTGGGACTGTGGAAAGATTGGTCATGGAATGTGCTGATTCTCGGTGGTTAAACACCACCAAGATCGCCACAAAACAAATTTACCATGCAAAATATAAAGGTGAGTTCCTCAGTAACTAACTACTTGCTAGTAGTAAACTACTACTCCATACGCTGCAATAACCCCAGAACAAGTCTAGCAGATTTTGCTTGTCACAATCAATACACAACTGGTTTTGGTCGGTATGGATCTTCTAGGTACTTGACCTCGTCATCTGATAATTGAAATGTCACAGCTTGAACTGCGTCATCAATGCGAGATGTGCTTCCTAAGCCGGTGATCGGACACAGTCCTTTCCGGAGACACCAGGCCAGAGCGACAATCGCCATCTTGACACTTCTCTTGGCCGCAACTTCAGTCACCCGGTCCACCACCTCCTTGTCTTCAAGAGTCTCGTGGCTCCGAACCAGGCGCTGGAGTAACTTATCCGTCTGCTCGCGATCAGTCTCTCTCTCTGTCCATGGATGGGCCAGCACACCACGTGCGAGGGGACTCCATGGTAGAATTCCGACTCCAGCATCCCGGCAGAAAGGAATCATTTCTCGCTCCTCCTCGCGATAGAGAAGATTATAATAGTTTTGCATAGAGATAAATTTGTGCCACCCATTCCGCTCCGCTGTGTTCTGCAGCTTCTGAAACTCCCACGTCGCCATCGAACTTGCTCCGAGATACCGCACTTGGCCGCTTTCGACCACGTCATTCAATGCTTTCATTGTTTCCATGAGGCTGACATCACGGTCCAGTCGGTGGATCTGTAGGACGTCAATGTACGTACCCAGCCTTTCAATACTCTCCGCCACAGCGGACATGATGTGTTTGCGTGACAAGCCAACTCTGTTTACCAAGCCATGTTTCTTTTTGTCCATCAAAGCCGCGATAGGACTCTGGCCATCCGGGTCAAGCGCATAAAATATCTTAGTTAGAATCACCACCTGTTCTCGAGGAATGCCGTAGACACGCAGGGCCTTGCCAATAATCTCTTCTGACCGACCGTTGGAATACGCATCAGCCTGCGATTGAGAAAGCAGTCAATGTCAAGAACTCGTCAATAAAGCCAAAGCTGATGAGGCTACCGTATCCCAAGTATTGATGCCCATGTCGTAAGCATGCTTCAGTAAAGGCAACGCAGCCTCCTCATTCAAGATCCATTCCTGCCAGCGTGAAGATCCGTAGCTGGCTGTGCCGAGGATAATCTTCGACACGTAGAGTCCCGAGTCGCCTACTCTATGGCAACCACGAGCGTTAGCAACTGGATGAGACTCTTTGGGAGATATAATTCTACCTTGTGTATTCCATCTTGTTGACTTTTATCAAAAGGTTGGATTGATGATCCGAAACCCTTTTGGCGTCCCTTGATTTATTATCTTTCTGCTTACATCCAAACGCACTCAGGTGGAGCGTGTAGGCGGACAATCTTCCGGACTTCAGCCCGGGTTCAATGAATACAAACTGAACAATATTTAAGTAACAAACCTTAGTAGAACTTGCGCAAGGATGATGCTTATACTGGTCATTTATAATTCACATCCAGGAAACTACTAACCCTACACAATGGATCGTCTTCCTATCTTTAATTTGTCATACGTGACCAGCACCGCACTGCTTACGGAAGTTACGGCTTACCGCTGCTATCCCAATGAACCATGCTAGCCAGCGGTTAAGGGCCAGCTCATCCAGATCGTCCCACTTACCAATCATGTCATAATCCCTATTTCAACAGAAACGGCATAGACCTTCGCGACTTGAGCTCAGGTGAACAACGCACTGAGGTGAGTGAAATGCATAGTGGCGGTAAAAGAGAAGTTAGTCAGTTAACCTTGGGACATCGGGCCTGTAATAACATAGAAAGAGAATAGTGAAAGCCCCACTGGCTAGGAAAAAACTAATATTAGCTGCCATAGATCCGACTGTGGGCGGCAGGACTACCCGGTGGGAGGGATGCAACTTGTAGGTTGCACTGGGAAAGGGCGAGAAACAGGGACCATAGATATGAAGAAGGGGAATCCAACCTAGACACTCATCTGCTAACCATATCTCGATTTGGGATCAAATTCTACTGTCCCGAGTCTTCCCCCCACGTAACACCAGTTAACCATACCCCCTAGTACATGAACATTCTACAGTGGAATTACTTCTCTCCTGCAGATTTGCAAACTTTGCCCATATTCAGTGTCTCTCAGGGCAATATGAAGTTACCGTCTAATACGTACCCTACCGCAAGGACACTTGCCCAGCGAAGGATAGGCCATATGAGAAGTATTAGAATATAAAGGACCATCAGTGCGTTCCCACGGTGCGGCTCGTTCCATGAACAATTCATAACAGTAGCGACGTCTTAATGCAGACGAGATTTGCCCGCCTTCCTGCTCTCGGCGAGAGCACCAGCAAGGCCATACTGACTGAGCACTCCGTTAATGCGGTGAGTTGAATTCAGATTCTTGACGACGACCATCTGGTAGCAGGCAGCAGAGCCTTGACGAGAAGCAATGACCGACCAGGCCAGGAAGAGTTCCCAAATCTATCGAACATTAGCGACGATTGTACCATAAAAGAAAAACGGATACGTACCCTGTACCATCTAAGACCATACTTGGACTTGATTGCCTCGAAATTTCCAACCCAGTTACGGTACCACCTCCAGAGCGTGCCTGAGTAGTGAATACCAACCGTGTCAATACTGTTTGTTATCAGCCTTTGAAACGAGAAAAGAATCCAGCCCCGTCTCACCCTCTAACTTCGAATCCAGCTTGTTCCAGGCATTTCACGTAGTACCACAAGGGAGTCGAAGCGTCTGCGCCGCGGAAAATGTATTTGTTCAAATACAGACCCCAGACGAAATCCTCGTACTGCCAAGCCTGTCTCAGACCGGAAAGCTGCACGTACATGGCTCCATCGTCGTTAAGCATGTCATAGCACTGGCGGAAAAACCCGGTAAGTTTCCTGATGCCGACGTGCTCGCCCATCTCCAGCTGTGTGATCTTGTCGTATTTCATGCGGGGTATGTCGCGGTAGTCCATGCAGAGGATGCGGCTCTGTTTGTCAGAGATGCCGGCTTTGCGGAGGGCATCATTGCCCCAGGCGGTCTGATTCTCAGCAATGGTGAGTCCGGTCACCTTTGCGCCGTAGTTGAGACTGGCAAATTTGGCCAGGGTTCCCCAACCGCAGCCAATGTCAAGCATGGTCTCGCCTTCCTTCAGGCCAATCTTCTCGCAAACAATGGCCATCTTGTTATCCTGCATTTCCTCCAGGGTCTCTTCCCGCTCAGGATCTGAGATAATTCCGGACGTATAGATCATACGCGGACCGAGGAACCAGGCGTAATGGTCGTTGCCGCAGTCGTAGTTGGGGCGGACCTGCTCCTCATCCTGGGCCTTTGTGTGGAAGATGATGTTGACAAAGAAGGTGAAGATGATGAACTTGAACAGGTCCCAGGTAAAGGCAAAGCTGGCCCAATCATGCCTGTATTCTAAGATGTCGAGCACATCGCCGTTAAAATCCACCAAGCCATCCAAGTACATTTCCGCAAAGGTCTGCATGGGGATTTTCTTTCTTCCCTGCCATTTCAACTGGTCCTCATCGCTCTTGAAAGTCACATAGTGCTCAATAGGTCGGCCAGGCAACTTAACTTTGTCGTTGATCCGTGGGCTGCAAGTAGAGGTCCAGGTCCAAAAGGCCACCAGAACAGGAAGTACGGAAAGAAGAGCAACGAAGATGAAAGATTTTACTCCACCGCCAAGTAGGTATGTTAGGAGGGCAGGAACTCCGGTGATGGCGCTGGCCAGGAGCACGTTGGAGAAGCTCTCGTTTCCTGCACCATCCGATGGCAACGGGGCATTATGGATAGCTTTGGCCTTGGAAGAAGTCAGCAAGGTTTTGGGCAGATAAACCACAAGCCAGCGACAGCGGTGAACTGACATTGGTCAAGGAGATTCCACAGGTCTCGCCGGTGTTATACTCCGAGGGCGTTGCCGTGGGGGTCTTGATGAACTTGATATCGCCAGACAGCTCAACACCTTTAGATCTGGTGGTATTCATGGTCAATTGATACCCTCGTCACGAGTTCTCTTTGTTGCTTGACCGGAGACAAGAAGAAAAAGATATCTGAGACGGGACGGTTGCTCCATAATATGCCGTGTTGATCGTCCCACCCCACGTCCTCGTTGTCCGCGGACGCCGAGAACATAACATGTGTCCACTACTGAGCAACGGATATCTGCAGCGGCCACCAACGCGTCCTCTCAAAGTTGGACAGACAAAGCAAGACATGCCACGGTAAGATCTGGTCCGGAAGTCACGGTGGATAAAGGGATCTCTCATACCCAGGCGAATCTGGAGTGTCGGCATGTAACGAGTAGAAACCGGGATACTACTTAGCCAGGAACAACTGTAGAACAGAGCAGATGGATTGGGATAAAATAGCCAAGATTTGGATACAGAGCTAGGAACCTTGGATCAGTGAACTACTATTGTATATATACAAAATAATACATACTGTTGCGCAGGGACTTTATCACTTGGTCGCCATAGGTACTGGCCTTTGTTGTTTCCTAAGAAGGAACTTCCTAAGCCCAGGTACAACATCAATAACGCCCCCAGTTTCTATTATTGGGCTAGTTGTGTACTAGTTCTCCTTTCTTGGGAGTGGCTGTTTTCAAGTTCCTCCACCGTCTTCATCCTTGCTGAATATTACTGACTTATAGTAGTCCCCAAATGTTATGGTCCTATGGATCAGGGAGGAGATGGTCTAAGGATTCTGCCCACGATGATCTGCCATCCCTGGACCCTGGTGACTGTGGACAGGCTGTTCTTAGTCACACAGAACAGCCCAGTCCGTACAGAATAGTGAATAGTCTCATCTCTAGAGTGGCATAACCAAACCGCTAAAATCGAATCCAACCCTCAGCGAACCCGGAGTAGTGAGGGTTTGCCCTACCCTAGGGAACCACTTTAGGTTTGTTTTCACTACCCTGGGCCTAATTCAGGTTTGGTTAAAACCATTGGATATAGCTTTTACAGTTTTATTAGATTAAGTTAAATAATTTAGACTATTTTAGACCCTAATTACAAATTTCTAGGATTTATCTATAAATATTAGTATCACTAGATAGCCCTTAGAGTTGCATTTTGTGCGAGTTCGGGCGAGTCCAACATTAGTTGGAACCGAACTGATGCAATTTTGAGTTGAAATTTTAGAAATCAAATCCAAATCAAATCTAATGTGATTTAGTTGTGGATTCACTGTAAAAACCCGCCACTAGGCCTAGCTAGGTATAGCTAGGCACCTACTAACCTATCTAGGCCAGCGGTATACCTAGGCAATAAAAAAAATTTTAATGGTTTTTAGAATTCAATTTCTCCTACCTTAGGCCTATACTTTAAGCCTATTAGATAGGCTTATATAATATTATAGTCTTTATATGAAATATATAGTAATTATAGCTATTTTAATCTATATTAGAAATATTAATTCAATATCTATAGGTTTGAATAGGTGGTGGTTAAAAATATATTCTAACCATGGTGAGTATCAGACCATAGTACCCTTATATATATATATCCACACCACTTTTATACCAACCCATAACAAAAATGATTATTCCCCTACATCTCACCAACCACTAGATCTTTTGAATTAATATTTTCTATTTAGATAGACTAGATACTAGGCTATCTAGTGATATTAATATTTCTATGGAAATCCTAGAAATTAGTGATCACTAAGCAAAATGGTTTTTTGCAGTTCAACCAAAGACTGTTAGGCACCTGCGCTAGGCCACATGGTATCCAACTGAGGCAAAAGACCTACTATGATTGACCCCTTGGTCAATCATGCCTAGCCTCCATATATATAGTATCTTAGTCACTAACAAAGACCCCCTGGATCTGACCCAGAACCACCCCTAACTAAGTGCAGGTTTGCAATCTAGGAACTGAATCGAACCGCTGCAAGTTTGGTGAGGGTTGGGTTCGATTTTTGCGGGTCGGTTATGCCACTCTACTTACAGATGTATATTATTATTAAAGGCTTAGCTAACTAAGTAGAGATAGGATAACTTCTGAGCTTATATAGTATTATTGTATCTAGAACCTGGCTGGTTTCTGTAATAATAAAGATTAGAAACTAGGGCTTTAGTAGAGTTGCATTTGGTCTGACTTCGGGCGAGTTCAAAACCAGTTGGCACCGAACCGCTTGCGATTTCGAGTTCAAATTTTAGAAATCGGAACCAACCCTGATCTGGTCTGATTTGGTGCTTGTATGCGACTCCGAAGCCGTATCTGTGGGTTTCAGTTCCTGACGCTTTTTAACAACGCATACACTTTCTCTCCATTATTTCGCAAATTGACTCCTGACCTCAGAGTGTCATTTCACGGAACCGGAATTAAGGACGGATTGTCTTGTCGGGTGCTGGATGAACCTTTACAGGGCTTATCTACAGGTAGCAGATCTCATGGGACAACCGGAAGTGTATGCCATTGTCACATATGGATCTGTGTCCGTGAAAACGAACCCAAATGGTCGTCTTGCTAGGCAAACTAGCGTGCATGTCTAAAGATTGCGATTTGCCCAGAGTGGTGGAGTATAAACTGCACTTAGTGGGAATGGATAAACCGAAGCGAGTAAACAAGGTGTGTCGGTGGTTGCCTGCTACTGAGAATAAAGTGGCCAGTTGCTCCCTTATCTAGGGCCCAGACTCGAGGCGATGATAGTATCAGAAGCCAACACCCAGAGAGAAACACCTGTTCGCAATTGATGATCTCCTTAAGGCTCCACTTCAAGCTGGCTGGTGTTTCAGATCCCGATCAACCGTCCTAAGCGAAGTATCTGTACCGACTTGGCAATCACATGGATCGTCCCGAGTGCGGACTACAACAGCCGAGCTTACAGTTCCACATCGACAATCGACAGATGTTTCAGTCATAAGGCTGGCCATACGCGAACCGCCATTTTGCTGGTCTCCCCACATCTAATACTACCCTACGGCTACTAATTTTAGAATACCGAACAGGGGAGTGTGTATATATTACCCTATTAAGTATAGGTCCCTCCACCAAGCAAGTCGAAAACGGGACTTTTGAGAAGTCCAAAACATGGTCAGAAAGCTAACAAACTTTATGGGCAGACCCTTGTAGATTCCCATTGGGCATCTCCTGGAAAAGATTCTTTATCGCAGAGTAGATGAACGGCAAAAATAAATTCCTGGAGGTATACAGTGTGTTGCTGGGATGCTGCTAGTCAAGGAGGCTTCGTGACTTCTTACATTCTAACACAAGGACACTAACAACGACTACCTACATCCTTTGAAGCACTGATAGATGTCATCCAAAGCTCAAGATAGGTTGAATCCTGGAGACTTGTCCTAGATCTCCGGCAAACTGTGGGTCCCCTGCATTTTACCTAATGGACCCTTACCCGAGTCTCACTCTAAAACAAGTTGAAGAACCTGGCTTGTTTGATCTGACAATTTCATTGGACTCTTGTCGTTCATGAAACCAGGAGTTGTACTCATGATGATCTAGCCTGGTTTTTCCGTCGATCAAACCTTCGCTGCCCTCGCTTAACGAGAGAAAAGTCTACCAAAACCATCTATATGTGCTTTATGGATATGCACAAGGAAATCGGAGCTGGCCGCATCACATGGGTGTGTTTCATGTTTTACTAGCAACAGCTTTCTCGCACAGTGTTGTGGATTTGGTAGACCTCTAATGCCTCATGGGCATGAGAGAAAGGGGATGACCCGGTAAGGATGAGTGTATATAAGGGCGTCTGGTATCCTGCTCTTTCAAGTATCAAGTCAAGCACCCCAGCAATCATACTTTGGTCAAAGAGCTTTCACTACTCTGTCCATCTCACTTCATCAACATGTTGATTAAAAACGTCCTCACTGTGACAGCACTTCTTGTGAGCCAGGTTAGTGCTCATGGCCTGGTGACGCGTATCAAAGGCGCCAATGGCGTCGATATGCCTGGCTTAACGAGTGAGCTCATCCTTGTTCCCGGGCCACTATGGCTTGTCATATTAATCGTGTTTAGTCATTGATGGAATACCACGGGATTGCCCGTCTGCGGCATGCGGCGGACAAAAGGACACGGCCATCATCCGAGACCAGGAAATGGGAGGTATCAAGGCTTCGCCTTTGGGCCGTACTATGGGCTCTGGTCCGGTGTATGCGGCCACAGTCATTAACAAGTTCATGGGCACTGCGACGGAAAAGAGGGGTCGAGTCCCCCCCTCAGAGAGGCGTACGTGATTGCGTTCCAATTGCAGCATCAAAGAGGCTAATATGTTCTCAGGTCGACAACTGATCAACGATGCGGCGAGTGTCATCACTAATGCCGGTGGAACTATTCTTAATGGTATGTATTCACTATATAACCAAACGAAGCAGAACTGACGTTGTGTAGGCGTCCAAGATATCGCAGACAAGACCCCCTTGGGTGGGACTATTAAGAGTAAGGACCTCCATTACATTCGAGAGACCGAGGCTGATAAGGGCAACAGGCGCCCAGTCCGCGGTTGATGATGCCCTCAGTATTGTGCCAGGTCTGAAGTCCGGTGCAATGACAACCCAGGGCACCAAGGAGAATGGTATTCAGTTATACTCTGGCAAAGGTTCCAGCTCGGGTCTGCCTACCGCATCTGCAGATGGTGTTGTCACAGTTATTTATCACCAGGTAGAAGGACACTCCAGGAAGAAATGGACCGATATTGACTTGGATACTCTAGGTAAACCAAGACGGCGCTGGACCCCTCACAGCCGACATTGATCCGTCCAGCGGAGGAACCGATGCAAAGGCGTTCGTGTCGGCCAAAGTGATTCAGAACATCCCTGGTGTGGCCGGGTTCTCGACGTCCAGCACTATGGACTACGAGGTTAAAGTCCAGGTGCCTAAAGGGATGAAATGCACTGGAACAGTTGGTGCGGCCAAGAATGTTTGCATTGTACGTGTTCGGAACACTGCCATCTCCGGACCATTTGGCGGTTCTGCTGCATTTACGATGTGAGAGGTGGTAAATGTAGACAATTCCCCTTGTATTTGCCGTGTCGCGTCTATGGTTTGATATACCATGATTTTTTAGCTTCTAATTACGTACACTGTGGTTTTATAATTAATAGAAACGAACGTTTAATCAAATAGCCTGGAGGTTCTTACAGCCAAGCAACTGCTATACATACTACCAGAAGATGAGTTTCCGCTGCCTGCAAAAGCTACTCTGTTGAACATGGCTTCTTAAAAGTCCGCTCTCAGCTTGTCCACAGGAGGCAAAATACCCTCCTCCTCGAGAACCCTGAAGGTATCCTCCAGCTCCTCCCAAGTATCAGCATAGCCATCCCAGCCCAACCGCCTTGCCTTGCTCATTGTCGCAACACAGCTCCAGTCTCTTCCCAGCGCAAAGGTGAGGAAGTCCCACGTGGCCCTGTCCCATCCGCTTTGGTCGAGATTGTATTTATCGCGCAGTTTAGCCCATGCCTCATTCACATCCTTGCGCTTGGCCCATTTCTCCGGATCGACCTGCAGGAACAAGCTGGGAGTGTCATCGGCTGGGACGCCGATCTTGTCCGCGTGTACAGCAAGCGGGTGTCGGTTCGGCTTCCGCACAGTCGTTGCCTCGTATTTACCGAACCCCTGGGTATCCGGGGTCCCTCCATGAGGGAACATCGGGTTGGGAACCTTACAGCCAAAGCGCGCAGCCAGCCGGGGCCACAGATTCTGGAAGGACTCCGTATCGCCGTTCATCACGTTGAAGATGTTGTTGCCTGCGTTGGGGGCAGTTGCCGCCCAGAGACAGAACTTGGCGTGCAGGTTCGCCGACGTCCAGCAGTTAAAGGCAAAGTAGTTGGCTTTGCACCCAGGGAAAGGTAGTTCGGAGCCTGGGAGGGCCTTGCTGACGGCGCAGTAGAGACCCAGTGCGGTGGCTTCGTTCATGAAGTTGCCCCGCGCATAGCCGAGGACGTCTTGTGGGAGCGTGACGATCCATTCCCACTGGCCTCGTGCGGCAGCCTCTTTGAGGATCCGCTGCTGTTCATAGTAGAAGTTCGGGGGCCAGGTGGTGCCACCCTGGTTGCCCTCAATCAGAGGATCATCCTCAGCGAGTGGCTGCTTGCAATTACCCAGATGGACACCGTAATGTTTGAAGCCACAAGTCAGAACAAAGCGCTTCAACTTCTTGATAGCACCATTGATTTGCAATGCCTGGATAAAGTTTGACAACATCAGGCCGTTCACGCGCGACAACTCCGCTGGATCATCTTGTGGCAGGTAGGCGCAGAAAAAGACATACTCGGCGGAGATGTCTTTGAGGTTCCTGGCCATGTCCTCGGCTGAGCCACAGAGGTCGACGGTGGCATGTTGAATCTTTGCATTTTCCCCTCCAAGGTTTCTGCGAGAGAGGGAATAGATCTTTTCAAATCGAGTGTCTTCGCATAAAAGACGCACAATAGCATTCCCGGTGATGCCTGAAGACTATTAGCAGGCGTTATCGGATGATATAGGCAACTTACCAGTTGCACCAGTAACAATTGCGGATGGCATATTCAAGGAAACAATAGAGGAGAGGTATAATCAATTGTTTATCATTCCACAAATTGATGAGAGAGATTAATGGCATAAGCATGGATAGGGTAAGTCTTTATATGCATGTCTTACTTGATTTAGCAAACAAGGATATGGTCATGACAAAGTATGATATCACCAAACGACATGAAAAACAGCGGCATTTCTATGACCACAATCATTGGGTCAGTTATAACTCACTATTACCACCAAAAATGGAGTAATTGAGCACAGTAGCTAGAGTGGTCATTATTGGCCCATATGCCAGTCTCTGCATGGAGGATCTCCAGAATCGGTGGAACAGATGCCAGTAGATTTCAGAATTTGGCCCCATCCACGGGGCACAAAATCGGCAAATATGGTATGAATATCTCTTAAGTTTACTCCTCTGGAGGTTACTGTGGCCTGGCAGGCAGGCCTAAAGGCCAAGGGAAATGACTGCGACCTTCTCTTCATGGTTAAATCTCCCCGAGTCCCGAAACAAAACGCCCACGGTTGTTACACTAGGCACTTGCAATATATACAGGTGGAGGCTCCATTTCAGATTGATGCTTGCGTACTCGCAGATTACGCCATTCAGAACAATGCGAATAAGATGTCGAGCACATGAGGGGAAGGTTACATGGTGTGGACTCAACTAGCTGTATCCTTGTCTCCAAGGTTCTCCGCTTGTTCTGTTTGCCTAGCGTGCCCAACTGCTTTCAAAAGGGGTAACAAGTCACACTACATTCTAGAATTACTAGAGACAAAGTCCCTGATCTTCCTGCCCAGAGAACAATAGCATTGACAGACTCATGGAGATAACTATACGGGGAAAAAGGTCTATATATGCCTAGATATGGGTCAAGGCGCACCAGCTGACAAAGTCCTTACAACAGACAATGAATCCCATTTTTTCATCCCTTTGCTGGGGAGAACTGGGGCGATCGAGGCACTCCCAGGTGGAAGTATCCTGGCCAGCTACACCGAAGTCTGAAGCCCTTTTACAATATGCATCGTTTGTATTGGTGAGGAAGGAGCTCGCTGACTCGCCCTGGTTGATCCCGACAGGGATAAGGTCTGTGTGCTGGGCTGGGCTGACCATCAACTAGAAAATTAATGAATGAAGAATAATTGTGATCAAGTCTCCTTTGCTTGGTCGATACCATGGATGATCCTTGAGTTTCAGAGAATACAATCCGAGCTTGAGACTCAATTTATACTTATGAGACAAGGACGATTAGCCTATCAACTGGCTTTTCCTCTTCTGCCTGCTATAGGTACACAACAACAGGCTTCTTTGATAATGTTAAGCCATCTTCGCTCATGCAAGCAGCATTGATCATGAGAGTAGATGATCTCTCACCATGACGCAGACCGACCAGTTCCCTCACAGTGGTGGACATTGCCGACAACAAAACTATTGCAGCATCACACCACAGTCTTGCTTGAAGAAAATATGCACGGCCAAAGAGCCCCAATCTAGTGCTGGACAACTTCGAAAACCCCAAGCAGTACCTCTCAAACCACCTCTGAGAGCTGTCCCAATGAATCCGCTCTACCCCATATGATGTATGCACATGCCCAAACACATGTAGTAACGGACGAACATTCCACAATTCTTGAAGTAAAAAGGGGCAACCCTCCGGCGAGTCGTGGTACCAGTCCAAGTGGAACTTTGGCGGAGTGTGTGTCACCAGGATATCAGTAGATGCAGGGATGTTGCCAGACCAAGGATTGTGATCGATTGGGTATTGGAATGCATTCTCGGGGCCGCCACAAACAGGGACTTGCGGCGCTCCGTAAATATTTATCTGCCGTCGAACACCAGAGGAAGCGCCAGGAAAACTTAGAGACACTGAGGTTTGCTGGAGATAATGTATGCTGCCCCAGTCGAAGGTTGTGCCAGGTCTCTGTTGCGGAGAATCCCTTTCGTGAATGTGGCTGTTAACTGAGGATGTTGTCACCGCGTCGTCGGCTAACCGAGAATTGACATCGAAAAATCGATCACTATTACCGCATATGACAACCTTGTGGGGATGCGGTAGTGATTTTAGCCAGTTAATGGCTTCCTGGATTTCGGCTGCGCTTCCGTGGAGGGATAAGTCTCCAGCATGGATCAGAAGGTCGCCATATGAGATGTCGCAACGCTGGGAGTGAGTGTCAGAGACACAGACCACTCGGATGCGTGATTGTCGTCGACTTTTAGCCGATGCTATTATCCAAGTCAGGTGGTTCAATAAGGTATAGACTGCCCTGACGATCGTTGTAAGAGGGGATGATATGTGTTGATGAGGATGGCCACCATGTCCTATCTGAAGAAAGAGAGTCTTTAAGCCGAACAGATTTTTTCCAAACATTGCAAAATTATGCTACAGTTTGTGGATGTATATGTACAGGTATAATAGACGTGAGTGCGAGTACTAATACCCCGCCCTCGCTAGGCAGCCTCTGGATGACGTGGGCAGCATTCGGGTTACGGACAGAAGGCCGGAACGCCCTTTGATTCACTCAATTCTATGACAAAATTGTCTAATGAATGAGACTTATTGATCTGTTGATATTATACGCTATATTCCAGTCCAATGGCCGAAATGCCGTCCCTCGAAGGATCTACCTCTCTGCGAAGCAAGCTCGATATCGGTATACGTAGTTCACAAGGTACTGGGTCAAGCTTTCGCAGTATGGCGGAATTCAACATCTCAATACCATTGCAGCTAGATTGTGGAAAGTATACTAGTTCATACTGTAATGACTCCCCGAGACTTGCACATAGTCGCTGCCGCTGACCTTGAACAGCCCCACGACAGCCGATCAGTGAAAGCTGCAGTTGTTACTAAAGAACTCAAGCCGCCCTTTGATAACCACTGATAAAGCCAACAGGTCACAATTGACATGTGGAAGGGAAATCGTCCAGGTTGCTGATGGACTCGGGGCCGCCTACGCCTGAATCGCACCGTCTTGGTGACAGTATCACTTGTGGACCTGAAACGTCGGTTGGATGAGCTAGGCGACCTGAAGACATACAAGTTGCGGTGAACAGGACAGCACAGGTGGCTTACGATGCATTCCATGAGTAGCTACGGTGTGGAATTCTGGATCTTTTTCTATCCACTGCAAGTGTTACATATTGCCACTACCTCCTGGTTGGCTAGTAGAAGATCAATAGTATGCATACATACTTCTGTGCACCCTGGTGGTGCCAATTGGCAGACGTACGACGCATCAAGAAGTATGGCTTGATGAGGAGGGGTTTCGACAAAATGAGCGATGCCGGTCCATCTCTCCGGAGAGTGGCTGCACAAGACTACTTCAAAGAACACGAGAATTACTTGGACCGAACCAACGGCATGCAGGCAGGGTTGCTGACTGGGAATGAATTAAAGAAAAAGACATTGCAGAAGAAGTCGAAGACCGGTGCTCAACTGGCTCGGGATCTGGAGCCTTATGAGATGGAGCAAAGTGTGGCCAAAGATGGAACTTGCAATGATATAACTGCAGCCGTATGTACTTTTCTTATTAGCAACATGAAACATTGATAGTTACATCTATGGGAGATGGGAAAAGAGAAAACCTGATCAGTGACCATGGCGACCCTCAATCAAATCCTTCGCAGCAACCTTTCTGCATTCCTCCAACACGCTTAATTGTTCGGCAACCTCGCCCAGTCTGCTAATGACTTCCTTGTTTCCCCGCGTAAAACCAAATATGACGTAGGGAATTCCAACGTCGCGGCAGAATTCCTTCACATACGGCTGCGCCCGGCGCAAGTTATGCCTCGGGAGGCGAGGGAACAGATGGTGCACGACTTGGAAATTGAGGCCGCCGTGCACAAAGTCCAGCCACGGCGGGCAATCGACGTCCATGGTCGTCCGCACCATCTTCTGAGCAAATGACTCATCAACGCCCAGATCGGCGCTGGACATGGCGAAGTGACTGAGTGTGAGTTGTACGTGCAACGGGGCGGTGACCATATGCGAGATGAAGAGAAATATGATGCGGGCCGACCACGTCGGGATCGAGAGGTATACCGTCCGGTAGCCGTACCAGTACCAGAAGAAAACCTGGCCCGCCATTTCAAGGTAGCGGTGCCACCATGCTGCGCCTTTCCGGGGCGCCTGCGCCGGATCGAGGAGGTATGACCATGCTAGGCGGTACAGGTTGAAACGACCGAATAATAGTATGGGATAGTAGAGGTAATGCTGATACTTGATGAAGAACCGTGCTGCAGCGTCGAGGTTCATATCGCGGTCGTAGTAGCTCGAGTGCAGAGAATTAAAGAATCGAGAGGAGATGGCGAAAAATGGCATGTGCTGGATGTCCGGATCGTGCTCGGGCGAGTTGGTTACTATGTGATGCACGTTGTGGTTTCGCTTCCACCAACCGACTGAAAGACCACCGAGGAAATCTGCGATGAAAATCCCGATGCAGCTGTCCGTGTGGAATCCATGGGTTATGCTTAGATGACCGGCGTCGTGGACGGTGAATGCAAGCAGGTGCCAGAGTAGCCCAAGAAAAAGGCCCGAAAGAGCGTAATAGGAGTAGTGAAGACATGTCAAGAAGAGGACGAAAAGAACCAAGTATCGGAGAAATTCAACAGCGTATGAGGTATATGGACAATCGTAGAGACCTTCGGATTGCAGCGTTTCATCGAGCTGGCGGTACTTTGAGGCGACCTCGTCTTGGGACCTCTTATCCAGACGAGGATATTTTGAGAGATCAGATGATATCGCGTGGGCAATTGATGCTTCTGCAGGCCTGAATTTCCCCAGCTCCGGCTCTGATGGGGACAATGATGAAGCTCGAGAAATGGGTGTATCGTTCTTTGCACGCCTCAGACGAACTTGGTCTCCTGTGTCGTCGGGATCGAAGACTGTTGATGGTGGTGTCGATTGTCCAGATGAGCTGACATCCTCTTCGGCAGATACCGCTTCGTCGTCGACGTCCTTCGAGACCAGCGTTCTGAACGTTCCTCCCTGTATCGGAGGCAAGAAATTTTGCCATTTTCCGTGTATTCTTCCTACCACATACTTTTGCATATGTGTCTGTGCTTCCTTTGAGTGCAATGCTGTTATTTCGTCCGTTGCATCCCGGCCAACCATGTGTAATATGGATTTATTGCCACCTGGATGATATGGTAGCCACGAGTCGACCTTGAGCACCTGATCACCCAATATTATGATCTTATGGCCATCTGCTATCAATCCCTCGATTTCTCTCCGCGCCCATACTCGATTTTTGCGTGACATGGCCGGCGCCGTAGGCCAATGGTACCTGCAGCGAAGGAGCTATAGATTGTCTTCAATCCCGGACAGATGATGACGATGGACGCGTAGCATTAGACGGAAAGGAATGAGGTACTCGCATGTAGGTCGTATGATGGTGTTGTTTGTTCGTCCATTACCACTAGGAAACTCGTCAGCCTACAGGGTCACGTGTGGGACATAATTCTCTAATCACCCCGACGACAGAACAAGAGATAGTTAAGACATTAATTATGCTGATTTGGCACACCTAGAACAGCCAATTTCTTGCCATAAAAAGTGTCGCCCCACTCAAGTATTAGTGTATTGTACGATATGTATGGTACTAGTTATTCAGGCTTCCGAGGTTAATCCTAGTGAGTGGACTACTGTACCTGTTATGACTCATGACTCATGTGTTTTGATATTATCTTACGACTAAATCATTAGCGATACACTAGTGGAGTAATGCTTGTTCCTGGTAAATAACAGGATTCAGTGGTGGGACTGCGCAAGTGGGCTTGGTGTACAAGAAAGTTTCTAGGACGCCTATTGTGAGTCTGTGACAGGAATCGCTGGGTTCGGCATGCATTATCGTGCATAGCAACCTGTTGTCAATCTATGGTGCAACAGATCCACCAGGCGGCTGACAGATGCAAAATTGGCGTATATTGAGGCCGCCGGGAGGGTGGCACCGATGGACGCCCTATTCAAAAGATATATATATATATACGTCGCAGTATTCAGTATGGCTCCGCCTACGCCTGAAGATAAATAGTCCCTGCGGTGTATTGTCAGCTTAGCTTTGAGAGCATCCAGTTTCTTCTCTTACTGCCAGCTTTGCGATCTTATCACAGCCGCCAAAGTCGTTTAGGGCTGGGAGTTGCTGAGCCATGTTCATGTGGATTTCGCTCACTGCCGAGATTGGTTTGGTGGGGGGCCACCGTGAAGCATGTTATAGGTGCCATCATCATTTCTTGTTTCTGTATTAGCCATTTGGGTATTTCGCTTTCAGTCTTCTCGGTCGTCTTTAAAGCATGTGCTAGCGGAAAGAGAGAGATCCCCATTGGCTTACGTACCTAGGAGTTTCTTGACCTGAACTATATAATTGAGATATTTGCCGAGGGATTGATATATAAAGTCTATAACACTACGCAACGCCCATACCGGCGTCGTCGTTGCTTTTCTGGCAGGGATTGCCTGTGTTCGGCTGGTGGGGATTGCCCCTGTTCGAAGGAGGCAATACTGTCAAAATCGAATAGAAGAAGCCCTGCAGCCTTGTTATTCAACATATCTGTTCGTACTCTTTCCCGCTCGACCTCCTCCGTTGACTTATCGAAGCCGGCGTCGCTCTCAATATCCAGCGCCTGCTCCCAGTGATAAAGCGCCTGCCGCCAGTGGCCTTCCCGCCCTTCCCTGAAGTCCTCCTTCGTATCATCTTGCTCCGACTCATCCTTCTCTGTCAGTAAACCCATATGAGTCTCACCTGTCTTCTGCCCCTCCCATTCCCTACGCTCATAATACTTTGCCGCCCCCTCTTCTACAACTTCCGACAGGGTGCGGTGGATGGCTGCCCGGCTCGCTGGCGTAGCGCCGATAAACAAGTCATCTTCGAGGACCTTGTAGAGGAGATTCCTCGCTCCGTCAATGTCAGGACGTTCAGGGAACCGACTTTGCATTTTGCGCTTGGCCAGAAGCACAGTCTCCAAGACGTCCTTATCTTGCCCTAACAAGGCGTTTCCCTCAGGCAGCATCCCGCCGTCCATAGAAGATCCTGCGGAATCAAACCCACTGATGTCGAAGCCTTTGGCCTCGATCGCATGATAAAAAGCCCTTCGGGCTGCAGCCTTCTCTCGCAGCTGGCCGGCGCTCATGTTTTTTGAAGGATCCGGCGCGGCCTTCGACGACGCCAGAATTTCCAGCTGTGGCCCCACGGCGTCTTTTATCGGGTCGTACCCCACTAGACGAGTCCTGCGGCTGTATATCGACATCATCAGCCCTTTGTACTTCTGTGCCTCTCCTTCTTCGTGTTGCGAGTAGTAGTCGAAAAGAGACATGCAGAATATAATTCTGCTTATATCCACTAGGACCAACAACTCGAACTTCTTTCTCCATCCTGCACCACTAAGCCGCTGGTACTGGTCTTCTAGCTCACCAATCCATTGAAGAGCCAATTTCCAGAATTCCGCCATCAGCGGCCGCCGGTTCCTATCAAATAGAGCCCCTTGACCGTCATATGCATGAGGTGTAGGAGCTCATGGAAACTTGCAGGATTGGAACCAAATATAAGTGCCATATATGTCGTCCCTAGAAAATTGTAAAATTCCCGTTGACATGCTGCACGAGGACGGTCCCATTCCCTCTTCCAATAAAGCTCGCGTAATGGCCACTGTTTGATTCGGGCACTGAACAGAGCCGGCATATTACTTACCGACATCTCCAAGGTACCAAAGTGATCCTTTGTCGCTTTCTCTCTCACACCCAGTACGACTAGTGGATGTAGAGTGACGTATTCGTCCTCGTCATCCAGCTCGAACTCACTATTATCCATGATACTTTTTCCGACTGTGGCGAGTCCCTCGTCAATGAACGGCTGGAGAACATCCCTCGCAGCAGTCTTCAGCTGTCCTGAGCTAATGGTCTTGTACGTACGGCCCAAGTAATCGGCTAGGGTGCTGAAAGGAAAAGATGTCCAGAAAGGGAAAAACAATCTACGGGCTTTGGTACAAAACCCATTTGGTGACTCGAAGTGTCTCTTAACGTCTTTTAAGGCCGGATGACCGGTCAGCTCACGGGGTAGTTTCTCAAATGACATATGGGAGCCCCTGAAGAGAGTTTGGAAATACCCGTGAAGGCCGAGTTCTTGAGAGCAGTATGCACCTACACTCAGTCTCACAGCGAGGGGATTACCTTGCGCAAGGTTTCCAAAATGCTCAGTGACAATAAGACTCTCCCAGTCTTTGGCCTGTGGAAGCTTTCCGGCCTTTTCAAGGATGGAAGTGCTCAGAGCTAAGGCGTGCGAACTGTCCAAAGGCAGCAGAGTATGGACGAGGCCCTGCCCGTCTCCTTCTAATGTGGGTAAGCGGGCCAATTGCCTTGCCGTAACGAGCGCAAATCTTCCGTAGGCGTTTCCTGCCGTAATGTCCTGGGCCTTCTGGAAGGCTGATAAGAACTTACTAAGAAACTCCATGTCGTTATCTGAGATTTTGTGTGGACCGCTTGATTCCGCGCCATCGAAAAGTATAAGCAGCCTCCCTGAGCGTTTCATGGTACGGCGCAGGCTGCGCGCGATCCTGGACACTGTGTTTGCATCTCCCCCGCCTGTTGTCTTGCCAGTAACTGGTAAGCCCAGCTGGAGTTCATGATTCAATACCTCAGCAAGGGAGGAGTCAGGGCTCAGAACGTCAAGATCAATCTTGATGAACTTGTCAATGAGATGTGTAGACATCCACCACAAGGCAGCACTTTCGGACAAGGCGGACTTGCCGATACCGGGCGGTCCTTGGATGCTCAGGACGCAAGAATCTAGTAACAGGGCCGTTTCAAGCATCAGCAGATCACATTCTCTTCCAACCAGGGACACGTCGAGATCTTCTCTAAGCTCATCGGCAGATGAGCTAGGAGAAGGGCTATGTTTCATTGTCACCAGATCAACCGCGTCCATGTAGATGGAGGCATAATCCTGGTGCACGTATATAGAAGGGAAGAGGTAGTCATCGACTGCAATCTTGGTTTGGTACTTGGTTCGTCTGGTCCGCTTGCTGACCAGGCACTGCCTCGCGGCTCGCATAGCGAGGAAAGGAGACATTTTCCGGCATAATAATTGCTCGTAGAAGTCACGAATAAAAACCTTGGCGGTTATGGTCGATGACTTTGTAAGCCATGGCCACGGCCGTCTTGACCCCGTGCTGGATTAAGGCCTTGGCAAGATTGGCCGCCGAGCCGTGCCCTTCGACCGCTGATTGACAGGCGTTGAGGACAACAGTTTGCACTCCATGGGAGCCAAGTAGCGCTGCAAGGTCTTGGGCGGAGACATTGTGTTGACCCGTGGAGCGCTTGACGAACTGGGCGTACGCTCTATGAAGGGGCTACAATTTAGCATCAAGAGGGGGTAAACGGGGGAAAGGAAACGAAGGCTAAAAATTGTGGAACGAACTGGTCGTTCTTGACGATCCCATGCAAGTCAAGATGCAGGATATCATATCTTCCACCATCGCGCTCCATCAAGTCCAGTCGCTCCTTTAATGCCTCCAGCGAACCGGCCTAACGATGTCGAACTTCAACTTCCGCCCCGGTTTTGAAGGCCCAAGCGGGCCTTGAGCATATGACCGAGAAGGACAACTATATCAAGGCCTCCAAAATTTCCGTTATCGGTATTGAGTATATTGGACTTGAGCGGCTACGATTCACCCGCGGGGCTGAGTTTGACAAGGCGGTACGTTGGGGTCCCCGAGGGCCGAATACGTTTGGCGCCGATGAGGATGAAGAGGATGAGGAGCCGACTGCAGACGGGGACATCGAGGTGATTAGCTCTCCAGCAATCAACATCCTGAGGGCAATGAGTTACGACGAATTAGAGCAGGAAAGCTATGGAGACTTCTGGTTCACATTTGATGCGGGTAGCGAGGATGACGACGATGAGGAAGATGAGGAATGGGATGAGTGATGAACTATCTCGTTTCTTGACAATTCTGCTTGTCTACCCAAGATGGTAAATTGATGTGTAGTAATTACTACCTGTCCTTCTTTGCTGTTTTGATACATGTCTCGGATAGCACGCGTTCCCGCCATCCTGCCAGACAAGCTCCGAGAAACGAGGATGGCTACGTACGATCATCTGTTCGCTTTCTCAATACTTATACCATTAACATCACAATGTCAGACCCAGCAATATGATCCGACTGGTACGGCATGAGGACGACAGCGCGGTATCTGAGCGCGCCTGAGGAGATTGTGGAGGATCTTACTACTGGACTGGCGGATTGAAGCAGACATAATAACTATAAAAATACTGTCCTGTAAGCCGTGTAGCTTGGTTATTTCTCGCCTTTTAAAGCGTGCATGTGGCCGACCTACTGTCCGTCCCAAAAAACCTCATAATCTTAAGCAGTTAAAAAAGCATAAAGGCACACTTAAGAAGCTGCTTAGGGAGCATACTTGCAGCCCTTCTACCCCCGTTAATACTGCGCATACACCGGTTCCTGCTTGGACATGATGCTGGATTTGATGGAATAGATGTATCATATAACTAATCCACCCAGGTGGACACTTTCTTTCCACCATCCACCACCAGGTCTGCACCAGTGATCAAACTCGCCTTTTCACCAGCCAGAAACACGCATGCCTCTGCAATCTCCTCAGGGTTACCCCACCTCTTAACTGGGATAGTGTTAATAATAGGGCTATAATTAGCTCCTCTTTTCTCTGACTCTGCCGATGCTGTCCAATTTAGCTTATCATATAAATTAAGAGCAGGCAGAGCTCAACTAACTGGCAGTCTTCACCCATCCCGGCAGAACGGCGTTTACTCGGATTCCATCCGCAGCGTAGGCAATAGCGTCAGTTTTGGTCATCCCAAGCACTCCGGCTTTAGTCGCTGAATACTTCGCTTCGTTAGTGCTGTTCCTGATGGCTGAAGAAGAAAATCCCTACTCCCCCAGAAGTTGGATGCGAAACCAGCGCAAAAAGTGAAGAAACATTCACGATGGCCCCACGCTGCGCAGGAGCGCCAGTTCTGTTTATCACGGGTATTAGAAGACACTCTTTGGAAGGAGGAAGGGGGCTTAACTAGCGGTACAAACCTGGGCCGAAGCTCTGCATTTTGCTTCATCATCTGCCGGATCTCGGCCCTCTGGCAGAGCCACGTGCCACGCAGATTTACTGCAACTAGTGGATCAAAGGAGGAAGTCTCCAGCATATGCGTCTTTGCACGGGGATTACTTGTGATTCCCACATTATTGACTGCGTAGTGGATTCCTCCGAAAGCAGAGACGCCTGCGTTAATAAAGTCCTGCACTTCGGACTCAGAAGAAATATCTACCCTTCTCACTATTGTTTGCACAGCAGGATTTATGGCTTGAAGCTCTTGCGACACGACATGAAGGTTCTCGTCGTCGATATCACCTAGTAGAAGTCGGGTGCAGCCTTCTTTGACAAACGTGTGGGAGATTGCGCGCCCAATTCCCGAGGCTGCACCGGTGACAAGAGCAACCCTGCTGTCCTTTAGCACAGGTCATCAGTCCTAGGATTTGGCTGTCTTGCCCTTTCATGTAGGTAAACGGACTGGCCATGGCGACGGGCTTGCAAATGTGGTCCGAATTCAATTTTCCAGCACTGTCCTGTCCAGGCTTTGCGGCTGCTCATATATCGGCTGCTGTTAGATATGCTTGACAGTTCCGGGATGCAATCCGGCGCATTCAACCTTGACATAAAGCAATATCCCGTAGGAGGCGGCATAAGGCTATAGATGGAAGCGGGATATCAGAGTATTTAGCCGCGTCGTCGTTTCTTTTTCCCCTTTGTTATCCCGAAACATGTTTTTCGGCTTTCCGGTCTATCCTCGTAATAATCGGCGCTTGAACTACAGATATAATATTTCGATAAATATGCAACTCGAAATCTCCAAGCGTTGTATCTAGGTCCAAGACATGCAGCAATAATGTGTTCAGGGTATCCAGAATATAGCAAGCGCGTCGTGGACTGCACTCTTCAGCCGAACCTCGCCAATATATTCGGAAAATCGTGGTCATTATAGGCGGTTAATATTTTCACACTATCTGTCGTCCATGTAACACAGTTGACACGGAGCAGGGGCTGGTGGCAGAGGTCTTCCCAACTACTGTGCGGTCGTGGGCTATTAGTCCTGGAATCTTTTCCTGTTTTATTAGCACCATTACCTACATGACTCCCGGTGCTTTGGCGTTTCAAAACATGTGAGTTAAGCGGCTTGCGCGCGCCCTTGAACCTGCATTACTGCAAACTAACAGATGTAAATAATACAATTTGTTCTACTTCGGGCTATGCATGGCCTCGGAACTTATCATATACTTTTCATACCGGAAACGAAGCAAAGTCCCATTCGAGGAACTTGGTGGACTGTTTGTAGACATAGTGGTCGTACGTCTGACTGCAGACGGACTCCCTTTGATTCCCAGTGGTTCGTGGTTCGCATGCATTGACTCCTAATACAAGGCCTGCACAGGAGTCAGACAACGAACAGGGCGAAGGATTGAGCATGCGGCGGGGTCTTGCTGGATACCGCACTGTCCTCGTAAGCAGTCGTCGGCATACTTGATCTGTAGAAAGCCGAGCATGCCTCCAGTCTCATTGACGCGTCCAATAGCAACGGCATTGCAAATGCCAGAAATGCCACTTGTAACACCCACTTTCTGGTTAGGACGGGGATCGGTGACCGCGCTTGATGGAATTGACTTTCTCTTCCTGGCTGGGGTGTGTGCCGGCAACCTTTGGCTGGCCACGACCCCAGATAGCGGTTACGGAGGTAGCAACGACAGCGGTGGATTAGGCATTCCATCATGTACACTTTCTGCGACCTTTTAAAAGGGAGCCTAGGCTGAGGCTTCCAGGTTCACTACTACAATTCTTCACCATTAGACATTCCATCCTCCTGGACTCACAATGGCAGCTCCATTGACCAAAAAGGTCTTCGCCATAACCGGTGCTACCTCTGGAATGGGCTTGGCTACGGCAAAACTCCTTCTTTCTCGTGGGGCCTTGCTTGGCCTTACCGACATTAACTCCAAGGGGTTGAAGCAATTCCAGGATTCGCTTGATCCATCGCAAAGAGCCCGCGTCATGACACAGCCTATTGATATTACCAATAGGGAGGGTGTGAAGTCATTTCTGGACAATACAAAAGCACAATTTGGTCATTTGAACGGCGTGGCTAACGTCGCTGGTACGTGTGGCAAATTGATGGGATCCCACCAGATTTGGCAGACTCCCGATGAGGAGTATGATCTGATCATGAACACCAACGTGCGCGGCGTGTTTAATTTCCTGCGGGAAGCGTTGAAGCCCGGGTATCTAGAACCGTCATCCAGCATTGTCAACGTTTCTAGTCTTTATGGTCTCAAGGGCGCCCCTATGTCAGGGCCATATTGTACAAGCAAGCATGCTATTATTGGATTGACCAAAGCTGCTGCTCAGGAGGCGGGAAAGAATGGTATCCGTGTTAACGCGGTGTGTCCGTGAGTTCACCTCGTCTCAATCTTTACCTGATCTGGCACCGAGCTCCCTGGGATGAAACTGATTCGGTCTTTGCACGCAGGGGTGCCGTGCTCACACCACTTATGCAATCGACTGCGGACCGCTTCGGCGGGAATCCAGTCATTAATACTCCACTACCCCGCGTGGGCGAGCCGTCAGAAGTCGCGTCGATTGTTGCGTTCCTTTTAGGCCCGGAGAGCACATTTGTAACGGGCGCGATCTGGCCTGTGGATGGGGGAGCAAGCGCTTGAGGTGTGGATTCTTATTAATTGATTGCATCCTTGTTGCATCGTGGGTGACGGAGCAGATGGCACTACGTATAGCATCAAACTCTGTGCTTCTTTATGTTTCTTTAGTGCTCTATGTCAAGCGGTTAAATGCTCGTTTGCTGCGCTGTATCATCCAATGATCTTCCACGCATCCAACAGCAGGTTGAGCTTAAAACCTGAGGAAAGGAGTAAGCAATGTTCATCAGGAATACCAATCGCTGCTGTAGGGTTGAACGGAGTCTGCATTGTGTTGACTTGGAAAGTTGGAGCGAATCTATTCTAACGCGGCGACCTACGTATTTAATCGGGATCTTGCTATCGATTAACACCCAGCTATTCGCTGCTCAGTCTTTTATTTCTGGCAAACAGCCTGTATGGATATTCGCATGTATCCTACATATGATCGTCCAGCCCTCAACGCACTGGCCTAGGTGCACGTACTACGCATCATATTGGTGCTAATGTGAGCTTCCTTCTTGCTGCAGGGTGAGAGAAGCGGACGCAGCAAGTAGTACTAGCCACAAAGGAGTGGCCATTCATGCAAGCTGGTTATTCTTCATAGGCCGATAAGCTCTTGGAACGTCCCATTTCGGATTCCCATCGCATACCACAAAAGGGGCACATGGCCCTTCTCGGATGTAGATCTAACGAGGACACAGCTGTTGCGTTGAAACTGCAGGTTATGCCCCTTCTGGACGGTAGCGCACTGGCATCTCACATGTGACGCGCATTGGGATATATACAAATCTTTCCTGAGGCAACTGACGATCACCCAGAGGTAATCTTAAGTGAATATCACTAGAGTAAGAGCCATATTAAGATACGCGGCGCCGATGGCGGATCTTGTTGACTCCTCGTTTGTCCAAGTTCCTTCTCCTAGATCCCACCACGTTATAAATGCCCTTTGGCACCTTTTCATACAGCTTCCCGCACCGGAGGACCTGGCTGTGTGTCCCCTACAACAGCCTGAAGCTGTCGTAATTGTTGCTGAGAGATTGCTGCATACTTGCAATGTTCCCTGATTGTAGGACCGTACTTGTAAAATAAGAATGGGAGTGGCATGCATAGGACGGAGATGAATGCGGGGATTGAAGAGGCCCAGTGTATGCCCAACCCTTCATACATGTATGTCGTAAAGAGTGGGAAGACGGCACCGAATAGATACCGCAATATTGACATGCCGGCTAGAGCCGAGGCTGCAAAAGATGTGTAGGAATCGATGAGATAGTTCACAATTCCTAGATATACCAGAATCAAGCCAAATCCGAATGGTACTAATGATGCGACGCTGGCCATCCAGTGAATAGACGGATAATTTGTCCATGCAAACCAGAACAGCCCGATGGGAATTGAGACGGCGGAGACCATGCATGGTGGGAGCCGCGCCTCAGGTGGAGCACGGCCATTGCATTGCTGCTCAACCTTAACAAACCGTTTATTATCATACAGAGTATAAAGGGCGCCGAGAAGGGTCCCCACCATAACACCGAGAAACGGGAGCCCGCCTACTCCGGGATTCCATCCGCGCTGCTCTTCGTAAACGATAGGAAAGGCTGCGAACAACATGTATAATGTGCCGTATATCACAGCAGCGTAGAAGGCAAGAAGTAGGACTATAGGCTCGCGGAGGAGCAGCGTCCAGGGGCGGAGGACTACCGCCTGAAAGCGACTGCGGACTGATATGTTTCCCCTAGTTATATCCAGCGTGCTTCGGTAGCAATCTCCAGTAATGGTGGATAGTGCTTTTGCACGTTTGCGAAGTAGCACCGGAGCATAAGTCTCGGGTACTGATAAAGCCATCACAATCCAGGCCAGGCCCAACGATGCAGCAAGCAGGCCCTGTACCCACCTCCATCCGGCGTTCATTCCTAGGAAACCACCGATCATTGGACCGAGGGCAGGACCTATACGACATTGTTAGCTGCGCTGTCAAGCCAAGTCATTTGTTGTGGTCGATTGGGCCGACTTGCCTAGATACGGGGTGGCCGCGAACAAGCATAATGCGAGTCCACGCTGTCCTGCAATAAACATGTCGGAAACCACTCCACCGGCGTTTGTCAAGGGCGATGACCCGATAGCACCAGCAAAAAAACGAAGAACTAGCAAAGTTTCGATATTCCTTGCCCCAGCGCACCCGGCCGTGAAGGAGGACAAGCAGAGAAAGGAAACAAAGAAGGGAATTTGGCGTCCAACTTGCTCGCTGAGAGGTGCCCATACTAAGGGGCCAACAGAAAATCCCAGGACAAACAGCGAGAGACCGAGAGTTGCGACAGTCTTGCTGACATGGAACTCTTCAATGACACCTTGGATGCTCCCAACATAGGCAGAAGAGGATAGAGAGACCATCAGTGTCGCAAAAGCCGTTGACAGAGTAATCATGACCTTCCACCGGATGGGGAAATTTATCGGATTGCGGGGATCGCGATCAAGCCAGCGAACAATGTATGGATCGCTTTCTGTCCCCGACCCTGCATAGTCGTGGTTCAACACCTCCTGCGTGAGCGCACTGTGGTCCAGCAGGAGGCGCCAAAACGACAGCGATTTAGGAACTTGCTGATGAGCCATGAGCGTTGAACAGTCACGAAAATGGAAGGACACTGACCAGGAGGTATTGTGATTGCAACGAAAAAGAGAAGAGACATTATGCTCCGTATAAACACGCCTGACCGGGTGAATCGGCAAGCGTCCCACTGTTCTGCAAATATATCTGCTATGCCGGAACATCATCCATTCCTTGTGCGCTCGCACATTTACATAATTTGAACAGGCACAGTTGAGCTTCCCTGTAGCCATAATGACTCGATCTCGGCTTTCGCTTTGCATGGCTCGGCATATTTAGCTCGGCATTTTTCTACGGTCGACAGCACAACAATTTTGCATATCATCGCCATGGTCATGGGGGACTAGTCGATTGGAAGACGCTCTGTAGGTTATAGGCACTTGGTGCGGGCGAGTACAAGAAATACTGAATTAAAATATGCACAACAGCCGCTCTTGCATCATCACGCCCTTAAAGACACCTTTGACCGGGTGTCTACTTGGACAACGCCTGAAAGCAGAAGGCCGATAATTTGGACAGCACGGAGGTCGTGTCTTCGTAGAGAGCTATGTGCCGTTTGCCTGGGAAAGGAATAGATCTTTTTGGTCGGCAACTGCCGTTTCAATGTGGTCCCCAGTATCAGACCCAGACTCCCAATCATAAGCTGCGGTCTGGGCGAAATCGAGACGTTAAAATGAAACGCGTCGAAATTGGCAAGAGGCTCCGCACTGAAGACAAGACATTGATTTATAAAGCGACGGTGTCGTCTACCACCGGGTGTACAGTAGTAGTCGAGGCCCTTTTTATATAGCAGCGGGCGCTGGTCCGGCGTCGTGGTTGCGATATTGGGTATCTATGGCAACTGCTCAAACCTTGAGCTTTGCACCCCAATGCGCTCGGGATCCACCTCAGGGAGGGCCGCGAGATATGTCCCGCAGCTTTAATGGCCACTACTGGCCGCGATGCGGATTTTCCAGACCATGTGGCTGAACCCAAGCTCTCATCCAGATATCCCGCATCGAATGCTACAGTAACAAAGCCCTGCTTGACAGGAAGAGATCTTAAAGCCCAGCTGATCGCCTTCTGACGGCGCTCGCAGGATGGTTGACATCAATGGCGACAGACTTTCTGTTCCAAGCAGAGGCTGTACGGATACCCAGATTGCTCGCATTGCGGACGGAGGGACTTGAGAAGCTGGCTGTCCGTTCGGCGAGCATAGCAAATCTCGCAGATCACCAATCTGAACTATTGATAGGGAGAAGGCATGGAGTAGGAGACGCCTCGACACACCACCTAGTGGGTCACCGCGATGGTTCGGCAGGGGCCATCTGTGTAAGAGAATGCGTCACCTGCTGACATTTCCCATCATGTATTTCCAGTTATCTCCGCTTGTGGTCAGCCTTGATACGCACGACGTGGTAGTACCACGGGGCTAGAACCCAAGACCGGAGTGGCGTCCCCCCATCAACTCCGAAAATTTTCGGAATCAGCACAAACTTAAATCAGTAACCCAAAGCTGATCCGAAATCGTGTGCGGATCGCCCCAGGTTCAATCCCCTCAATTCGTCCCCCCGGAACGATGCGAGCTGCGGAGGAGACCCTACTAACAGTGGAGCAGCCCCCGCCTTTCTTCCCCAGCTACCCTCATGGCGCATTGCGGGGAGACGGTTGGATGCTTGCTATCAATCGTCAGATCGCAGGGCTGGTCTCTAGCTCTATTTTCCTTCGTCTTCCACCGGTCGCTGTATGAATTCTCCGAGCAAGAAACCGTATCGAATATCCAATATCAATCGCTAACTTGAATCCGCGCACCATGGGGAGAAGAGTCAGGGCCTGTGTGCCGTGCCACGAGCGCAAGGTCCGATGCGACGCCGTGAAGGTGGGAACTCCATGTACGCGGTGCATTGACAACGGCCGCACCCAGGGGTGTGTCATGCTTAATGGGTAGGCGCCCCATCATGTCCGCGACGCATGAGCTGGAATTGTGTGACTGACAACTGTTTCAGTCACTCGAAACGGCGAAATCCCCAGGTGACTGCTGATACTGCCCCATTGCAGGGGGATGGCTCGAGTCAATGCTCAACTGATCGGCCGGCTGCGGTACCTCCTCCCGTTGACAATCCGTCCAGTTGTTAAATGTAGGGGGCTGATGAATGAGCCAACCGCTTGCAGTCATTATTGTTGTTTACCGACCGGCCCCAGGCGCAGTCGGACCGCCATAGTCCTTCTATCCTGTCCCCTATACAAGGTGGTCGTTCCCTCTCTGACGATTCTACGCTACACGTCCCGGGCCCTCGTGAGCCACCTCGCCATAACGACTCACACAGCAAGGACCACCCCCAGCTGCTGCAGGACGGGCAACACGCCTTTGGGCGACAAGAGTTCCAATTCATTTACGAGCAACCCCCTCTTACAGATCCGGATTCCGGACACGAACCCGACGATGTGTCGGCCCTGCACGACGGAACAAACTCCATGACAATCCTCACAGAGGCCCTGGGCTCTGCTACTTCCTGCCAAATTGCTTATAATTTGCCTGTTCACGGACATATGAGTGTGGCAGATGAAGAGTTTCTCCATCGAAAGGGCGCCTTCACGCTGCCGCAGCAACACATTTGGTATGGGGCTCAACTAACCCCCGGTAGTCGTTAGTCACAGTGCTAAATCTCCTCAGCGATCAACTGTTATGCCTATTCTTCGATAAGGTTTACATGTCAGTGCCAGTTATCGATCGCGTCATGTTCGTGCAGGACTACTGGCAGCAGACCCAGTCGATGTTTGTTCTGCAGGCAATTCTTGCGAGCGCCGTGCCACATGCAACGATTGATTTGCTCAATAAGGCTGGATTTTCAGACCACACAGCTGCACAGGAGGCGTTTTTCACAAGAGCAAAGCTCCTGCACGACCTGGATGCGGAACAGAGCCTACTGCCCCGTCTGCAGGGCTCCCTGATTCTCGCCGTCACCCATGTTTCACACTATATGCAACGCGATCATAGGTATTGGTTTTCAAATGCAACATCTATTGCGGCCAGGATGGGACTGCACAGAAATACCAGCCGCCAAAATACCGGTATATCTCCCAAGCTACTACGACGTTTATGGGCGGTAATCTATACGTGGGACGTTCTACTTGCTTTGAATGGGATGAATACAATGCGCCAGTTTCATACTATCGACTCCACCCCTCTACAACTGACGGAACTGGACTGGGAGGAAGACCCTGATCCCAAATTTAATAGCCTACTGCAGCCTGTCAGCAGTGAGGAGAAATTGTATTTGATAATGAGCTGCAAATTATCGCTGATAAGTATGAGCACTCCTTATTGCTTTCTTTGTATCTGCGCTAACCTGTGAACAAGTCAGCGAGTTCTGGGATATGATGCTCTATAACCCAGCGGACGTGTCATGCGAAAAGCTCGAAGCTGTCTTCTCCTCATGGCGCCAAGCATTCCCACCGGGGGTACAGGTAATCAGTATCAACGAATCGAGCACCGTTAACTCGTGGCATCTTACATTGGTTGCTCGAGGGTACGTCTGCCAATGTGTCTTGTATCGGATGGTGGCTCGGCGATTTGGATCTGGAGCAAAGTCTGCAAATGCAGGGCTCCATCGTCTGGCGAGCCAGAAATTGCGTGCAACACTATTTGAGCTCGACGCCACGATTGATCGAATCATGAATCAGAACTCGGGCCAGTTCAACACGTGGCTGTTGTGAGTTGTCCTTTCCCGTCCTCTTACACTGGGTTGTGTCGTCTGACTGTCTTTCTCAGCCACACGTGTATCTCCACAGCAATTGCACTGCACATCGAGCGATATATAGATCCTGCAACTAGCCCATTCGAAGGGGTGCTAGCTATTTTACGCATCCAGACAGAGCTGGAGTTTCTTCGCGAAATGGCTAAGTCGTGGTCATATATCGGCTCCTTTGTGACTATGTTTGAGGGCGTCATCAACACTATTGGGCTTCCGATACCTCTGCCAGACCAACGACTAGCAACCAATGATCCCTTACCGTCGCCCACGTCGTTGGAACGTTTGCAACTCCCAGGAAGGGGAGTTATGATGGATTCCAATTCTTGGCTCCCAAATACTGAGGCCTGCCCTCCCTTCGGCCTCCCCTCGGGCCCATTTAATGCAAATTCAATTCTGGACGAGCTATTCGACACAATTCCGCCGTCGCTGGATATTTAGAAAAGACTTTCATACCATATTCCTATACAGAAGAGGTGTCTGCTATATGCATATCCTCATTACCAGAACAGTGACCTGTAGCCCGGGTAGACAGTCAGCTACAACGTAGTTGGCGTATTGAATCTACCTGAAATGGGGACCAACTACATCAATGGCCGCTGCGTAACTAGTGCCACCTTCGAAATCTGTGGCCATAAAAGAATATTTGACATGGGATATGTCACCTCGGTGTGCATTGGCTGCCTGAACCAGCAAGGACGGTAGGGGTTATACTAGGTCGTAGAAGTTTGAATCAGTTTTCCAATACTTACATCCCGCATGCATGCACTAAATCATATTTCTAGGTTGTACTATACGTATTTCTAACCAAAGCCGGCGCTCCACGGCTTAGGCGGCTTTACTTTCGGCTAGATCTCGGCAGTCCTGGATCAGAGCCGTTCGGCGAGTTGGACGGCAGGCTCATATTTAGAGCTGGGGTGCTCCAGTCCGCGAAGAATAAACTGCACCTCACACAACTGGCCAGTCGGTTGCTGCTGCTAGTTGTATATCCACCATGGCCTCGCCGTTCGAGTGTCCAAACCTTACCATTGAACGGAATGGCAAGGTATATATCATTACTATGAGGATGGGGCCCGAGAACAGGTTGAACACCAAGTTTTGCCAGGAAATGATCAGTGCCTTCAATTGGATCCGCCAGACCATAGGCTCAAACTCAGAGGGGGCTGTCATTACAAGGGGGAAAGATGCCAAGTTCTTCTGTACAGTAAGGTGCCGGCTTAATTATATGTCGGACTGCGAACTAACCGCTGGGCTTATAGGGGCTTGATCTCGAGGAAGCAGAGAAGGACCCATTTTCCAACACCGATGGCTTCTATCCTGTACGTCATTGACTGCTCGTAACTCTGGCAACAGCTCGATCAGGCTGACAAAGACGTCTACCAGCTCTTGCACACAATCCTAGACTTCCCGTTTCCAACGATCGCTCTTGTCACAGGACATACATTTGGCGGAGGGTGCCCGCTCGCCTTTGCCCATGATTATCGCGTCATGAACAGCGAGAGAGGCTTCATTTGCATGCCTCCGGTTGACCTTGGCATGCACTTCTCGGGCATGGGCATACTCCCTCGATTGAAACTCCACCCGCAAGTCGCACGAAAGGTCTTGTTGGAGGGCCATCGCTTCACCGCAAAGGAGGCGATGACGGACGGGCTGGTTGATGCCATTGCACCCCCAGAGCGGATGTTGGATGCTGCCCTGGAACTCGCGAATAAATGGGCGCCAAAGGGGAAGGCTGGGTAAGTTCTCAAGAAACAGCATCCAACCCCGCTGAAATCAACCTGGCTGACAACCCTTTGCTGGTCAGTATCTACGGCCTTTTGAGATCGGAGCTATGGGGAGAAATGGCGAGGCAAGTACAGCAAATCAGCTATGTCCACAGCCGCCCAACATTCCTACCAGGAAAATCCAAAATTTGAACTGGCCAGGATAGTAGAGAAGATTGAAGCCAATGAGACGCAAGTAAATGCCGAGTCTGCAGTAACCAGTCTGGGAATAGTCTTCGGGGAAAAAAACAAGTAAAACAGTTTTACACAGAGTAACGTGCGAGTTAGATCAAAATCCCGTCTGCTCCGAAAAACATCGGAGTCTAGTGAGGCGCAAATTCCCCGCACTCTCCACACTGAGGGAGAGAGTCTTCTTCCAAATCTTTAGGTCCGCATGAGACGGCACCCGGGGAGTAACATGCAATATCCAATGAATGCATCATGGATGCAGAGCAGTTCCTTCAAGCTTATGTCTTATGCCCACGAAGCGCAGGCTTCCAAGCCCAATAAGCGGACGGGAGAGGTGTGCGTACGGTGGCACGACAAGAAGGTCAGTTTCCTGGGACGGCGACACCTATCGGCTACCTCCGGAGAAGACTAAGGTAGATGCAGATCCGGTGTGATGATCACCTTCGAACTGGCGCTGCGCGGCGATGTCGCAACCGTACGCAGACAGGGTCGGCCTGTTGGTAAGCCGGCTCTTGGTCAACCACGCAACAAACCCATCGCAGCTCCAAACGATAATTCCTGGATAGCACATACTGCAGTATGGGGCATACAAAAGTGGCAAAGGGAAAGAATTGTCCCAGTGACAACAATCAGGACCACTTTTTCATTCATAAAAGATGCATTGACCTTCTCTGGGACTAAGCTCCGGCCGCTACTAGTTGCCCGCTCTGCGCCGGAAGTAAACTATCAGCGCGCAAAGATCTGGATATATGGGAAATGCGAATCCAACCCACTACTGCGGAGGTCATGATATTATGGTGGGGAAGCCTGGGATACCCAAATGTTGCAGCCCTGGTGTTGCCATTCATCCGGCGGAGGAAATCAGCTTGCATCAAGCATCAATCGAGGTTAACTCGTACCTCGCCGATTCCCGGGTTTACGGAATGAGCATGGTGGACACTCCTCGTAAGAGTATGGAAGCCTCACCTGGGGCTACTGCTGATGTTAAAGAAGACCTGCGATTGGATCTTCTGCATTGCCCACGCTCACCCTTGTCTCGTTCATTCTGATTCCTGCAACGCGGCCAAAGCTCTGGTATTTTCGCAATGTATTCAGGCGACAGAAGATGTAAAAACTTTCAAGATAGTACTGACAAGTCTGCCTCCGTGTTCGTATCCAGGGAAGCTAGTTAGCCATAGGATAGATAATTTACTAAACAAGAGAGAGGGTCCGATGGTGATTGACGCCCCGGGCCCAGTTAGCAGTCCGACGCCAGGCCACCTCTTGCTGCCAGTGACGGCGGTATCCGTGGATAGTGGCGCACATTGGATGGAGCATTTTCCTAGTAGTTTCCCTTATACTAGCCCGCTGATAACAGCACCTTTGTCCGACAGAGAATGGGGAGTAAATGAGCACTCAACCTCCAGAGCAACCAAGGTGTCCTGGTGTGTCCTCCCTTGCAGGGTATTGTATTTGAATCCCTAAATACGCTATATGTTCCTTGGGGTTTCCAAACAACAGCCTCGACTATGAAGGCGACACATGAAGTCGGCATCAAGAAATACCTATAGCGGATTGAATGTGCACAAACAGGGGCAATTTCCGCCTGACAGCGATACTCGGCCTGTGCAGCAGGTAATTCTGCCAAGAATATAGCTTCGTTTGATAAGCATAATTCATTCCGCCAAACGGCGGCTGATGAGACATACCAGCTTTTGAACCCTCTAGTGGAATAGACGACCCCTAACCGTTGCTCCTGGCCGATATAATCGCTTCCCTGCCTGAATAGCAGTGCCGTTCATCCAGGATTTTCTAGAAGGTCATTGTGCTTACGCCTAGTACAAAATGCCGAAGCGGCATTCTGACAAATTCCGGCTCTCACCGTAGAGAAACCGGCTTTTGTGCTGCAACACCGTTCCCCCGGTTGGGGAGCCTTTATCCACAGCCACGGCATCGGGAAAAGACTGACACACGCACCACAATGAAGTAACTGGGAACCTGTTGTATATTATGACCATACTGACAGGCCATTGATGGACTCAAGGAGCTGTCAGACAAGTCATCGTTTTTCACTACCTCCCTGTGTCGTGTCTTAGTTGCCGTACTCGAACCCTACAATGCCTTCCTCCACCCCCGCAAGTAACCCCGTCTTTGAGGCACTGGGATTATCTGGTGTGACAAAGCTCGGAGGCAACACTGAAGGCCCGCATCCCTCTTCTCGGGAGCGACCTGTCCACCGTCCAGAATGGGACATCCCATCCAGTCGTGGCTATGTCCCTGCAGACACGATGATCAACGAGCCTCTCCCTGACAAGCCCTTCAAGATCATCTTCTTGGGCGCTGGCGCAGCTGGCATTGACTTCCTGCACTGGGCCCCCAGGGAATTGAAGGACTTGAACGTCGAGATTGTATGTTATGAGAAGAATGGTGACGTTGGGGGGACGTGGCTGGAGAATCGCTATCCTGGATGTGCTTGCGATGTTCCCAGTATCTCATACAGCTTCCCGTGGAAGTCTAATCCCCAGTGGTCCCATTTCTACTCATCCTCCCAAGAAATCCATCGCTACATGCGGAATATTGTTGATGAAGAAGGAATGATGTCATACATCCACCTACGCCATCAAGTCATTGGAGCCAAGTGGATTGAAGAAACGAGCAAGTGGACCGTGACAATCCGGAAACTCGATGAGACAGACAACGAAGGCCAGGCCGTTGAGGTCGTAGATGAGTGCGATGTGCTGCTGAACGGTGGTGGCTTCTTGAAGTACGTTATTTCTAAACAATCAAAAGAAAGACAGAAATGAGATGTATTGCGCGAATGGCCACTAATCATATCACAGTGCCTGGAAATGGCCTGATATTCCAGGATTGCACTCCTTCAAGGGAGACCTGTTCCACTCGGCAACCTACAAGGACGACTACGACCTGAGTGGTAAGCGGCTGGCGGTGATTGGAAACGGGAGCTCTGGCATCCAGGTGGTTGCAGAGGCTTATAAGCACGTTTCAAAGCTGTATACGTGGATACGCAGCCCGACATGGATCCTTGCCGCCATTGGCCAAAGAAAGGGGAGTAAAGAAGGGCAAAACTTTGAGTGTATTCTTCCTTTCCCGGATTGTTCCTTGCGTCTGTTCTCAGACTCTAACTGATTTCCCTTGCAACCCTATAGACACGGAGGCCCAAAAGGCTGAATTTGCGAGAGACCCAGAGAAGTATCATCGGTATCACAAAACAGTCGAAAATAGCCTGAATGGCAGATTCAGGACTCTCCTGCGAGACACGGCAGAGTCAGATGAAGTTAATGCGGTAGGAATTAGCCCCGCAGTCTCAGTGACAGCATCATGATCTAACCAATATTTACCCAGCTGGCGTTGCTTGAGATGCAAGGCAAATTGAAGGACCGCCCCGATATACTGGAGATGCTACAGCCGAAGAACTTTAGTGTTAACTGCCGCCGTCCAACACCAGGGAGTGGGTATCTCGAGGCCCTTGTCGGTGAAAAGACGACAGTACTTCCTGGCAGCATCTCTGCAATCACTGAGCGCGGTGTAGTGGACATCAACGGCAAAGACCACGAAGTGGACGTCATTATCTGTGCAACTGGATTCGACACGTCGTTCCGCCCTCGTTTCCCTATTACCGGTCTTGACCCGAATCTCACTCTCGCTAATAAGTGGGCCACATTTCCCTCCAGTTATCTGGGAGTAAGCGTGGATGGATTCCCAAATTATTTCACCTACGGCGGCCCCTTCACCCCAGTGGCTCAAGGGACAGTCCTGCCTATCTTGACTCTCCTGACAAAACATTTCCTTGAGATTATCAAGACTATGCGCACGCAACATATTCGACGTCTGAGCCCTAGGGCGTCGGCTGTTGAAGACTTTGCCGAACATGCAGAGGCTTACTTACCACGTACTACCTGGGCTGATCCATGCAATAGCTGGTATAAAATGGGCACGGGAGACGCGAAGAAACTTGTTATGTGGCCAGGATCTCGCCTTTCTTACTTTGAGGTTCTCCGCCATCCTATGCTTCAGGACTATGAAATTGAATATTGGAGCAAGAATCGCTGGGGTTACATGGGCAATGGGTTTGTCGATTGGGAGTTTAAGGGGACAAAGGATCTTACCTGGTATCTGGACGAATTCTCAGACCATCCTGAATTTACCAAAGGTGTGCCTTTGAAGGATCCACTCGAGTTCGTTGGTCTAGCCGACGGACGTGTGCCATGACGGGTTCCTTAGCAAAGAAAGATGGAGAACAGTTATGTATATAGATGCCGTGCTTTACCGCGAGAAATCCAAGCAAACTGTTCGTACATTCTTTCTCTAGGTGAGATGCGGCCGATGCCGGATGAGCTACCCGTAATCAAAACGATTTAATTTTTCAAAATATCATGGTGCTGTGAGGCCTGAAGAATTCCGACATGTAAGAGTATGTCTTGCACAAAATCTGGTGCAGAGGTTGGCTGTATAGCTGACAGTGTCGTTCTCTTAATGGGGGCTTCCACCTAATCAATCTCTACATTCCCCGAAACGCCGGGATTCAAAATCCGGGCCACCAAAAATGCGGAAAAGATGAGGGAGAACGAGGTGATTTGGATTACTGGGTGTGATATTATCGCCGTATACCGGTTTTCCGACGATTGCTTAGGCCATGCATGGGCTGGGCATTGTCAGGCTACCGAGGGTTATGATGAAGGGATCGCTGCCCAACCAAAATTGAAAGTGTGATGCCGCGGGTCATGGCATAAATACGTGCTTGGTCCCTGTTACAGATCGTGATGTTCATCGATAGAATTACAGTCTCCTCAAGTAACGCAAAATGTCTACCGGTGGCCTGGCGAGTGGCGTTATTTTCCTTCGTCCACAAGAAGGCAAGACAGAAAAGGTGAGGGTCTACACAAACACTTGAGACGTTCTTATGCTCTCTTCCTCAACGACCGCGAGAGATTGGTGCTGATGCAGTGAATTAGCTTAAAGCGTTTTTGGAGAAAAACCTGAGCGACATCCGCGAAAATGTCGACGGGGTTCTGGTTGCCTTTTACTTTTGGTCCGCGCGGAAAAATCAGTTCGTCGTGGTCGAAAGGTGAGCAAACAGTAGCTTGTGCGTCAAGGAGACCAGAGCGAGAATTGACGGAATTGCGAAGCTTCGAAAGCACTGAAGCAATGTTTGCCTACGGTAACAGCAAGTATCACGAAGATCTAGTCAGCAAAGTCATTGAGCTTGGAGTAACTCCGTTCGAGGCGTTTACGAGCCAGGATGACCAGCAGGAGCTTGAGGATTTCCGGAATACCGAGCAGGCGATACATTTCGCACTGTAGAATACTTTATTAGTGCCATAGTAGTCATCAAAAATTTACCTGCTCCTTGCGTTCTGATACTGGTGCCAACAAATCAGAACTTTTTCGCATGGCTGGTGACAGTCCAAAGGACTTCCAACCCCCATTGATTCGCCAACATCCGCCATGACTGCAGTGGCTTTTCGGAATATGAAAGATTGCCGAAAACCCGGCCTGTATCTGGACCGACTCCAGTGCATCATGGCCCGGATCTGAAGCACCGCCCTCGTTTTATGCCGATCCTGGGATTCAAGAATCTGGTGGTCGGGGATAGCGTTCCTAGTAAAACAAAGCCCGCATGCCGTATTTTAGGGCTCATGTTCCGTTCAGTCTTCAATCGGGAGATTGTTCTATATCACCATCCTCACACAAGCCATGGTAGACCCAAGTACAGCACGCAATTATTCTCCTTCCCGCAATAGGCCGCGCGTTAAGCGCGCCGCTATCGCCTGCGAACACTGCCATCAGCGTAAGACTCGCTGTGATGTGATGCATGGGGTTCCCTGCACAAATTGTCGTCTCGATAAAGTCCACTGTACCAAGCGGCCCCCTAGAAATGCAACTGGGCGCAACCCACGAGGCAAATCTCAGAGACAGGCCTGTGACGGGCCAGCACATCTTGCTTATGGATTATCTCCCAGTGGTGAGCAGGTGTCAGAGACATCTGCGGTCCTTCCTGCCGGCCCATCTGCCCTAACGAGCGCCTTAACGGTGAACATCAATCGGCTACCTGTTGCCTATTACGCATTTGTGGACCTGTCGCCAATCGGCCACCTTCCGGAAAACGAAGTGCTCTTCTTGGAATCTCAAGGATGTCTCCACTTGCCCAGCCGGCCGGTCGTGGAAACCCTGCTCTCACACTATTTTCTCTATGTCCATCCTACTCTTCCGCTTGTCGACGAGAGCTGGATGTGGCTTGTGTATCGCCAGGCGGATCAGCACAAGGGAGAATTACCTCTCCTCTTGTTCCATTCCATGCTTTTTGCCGCTGTACCTTTCGTTCCAGAGTACGTCGCAAAGGAATGTGGCTTTCCTTCATTACTGACCGCACGCGACGACTTTTACCGCAAAGCCAATGTAAGTGAAACCATGATAACTACTCGGCCGACAGTTCATAACGAGACCCAGATGCTGTACACACATATGCCGGACAGTGACCATATCACCATTAGCCAGTCGGCCCTCCTGTTGAGCTACTACAACACAAGCAGTGACGCAATGTGCAACTCTACCTGGTTGTCCGTCGCGATCGAGCACGCCAAGGCCGAGAGTGCCCACCGGTACGATGAATTAGGCACTGTCACCGACAAAAGCCGAGTGATGCTGAAACGTCTGTGGTGGTGCTGCGTCCTGAGGGACCGGATTATCTCTCTGGGAATGCGTCGAACCTTGCAAATCAGCCCTGATCAATTTAACACAGTCGGGGCGGCCATCAGCCTGACGGACATGCAGGACGAGTTGGGCGGCTCCGAAGTCTACCAGGCGGATACGAAGCTCGCTCTGACCTGGGCACTCATTCGACTCTGCCACTTTGCCAGCGCTGTCACCGATCTCTTATGCATCCTTTACCCTTCATTTCCTGACTCGGAGTGGGGCTGGAACTATACCCCGGAGGCGCACTGGGAGAGCCTACAACACGCGTCGTCTAGTCTTTCTGCATGGGAGGCTGATTTTGTGCACAGAGTAGACAATGATGCCGTTTTTCAACGCGAGCCTTCAACTTCTTTCTTCAAGAAACTGACTAATGTCTATCACCAGTAAGTTGCTTGTACACCTTTTTTTTGTCCCTGCTTCCCTGACGAACAATCAAGGGCAGCCCGCATTGCATTATGCAATCATGCTTGTCAACTGGCTGCTCAATTTGAACGGCCACAGACAATTATTGACCTCGGTCACTACAAGTCCGAACTGCTGGATGCTGTTAGTACTATGACCGACCAGCTGCGGCAGTTGATCGCGGCCAATATGGCCAAATACCTACCAGTGAGCACGTATGATCTCGTCCAGACAGCCCATATTCAATACCTCGATCTCCTTGTTCATCGTCCTGATTAATGTCTGCCCGCTAGCTAATAAGAGTCTTCTTAGCATGGCATATACTGTACTGCCGCTAATATTATTGGGACTAAACCTCAGCCTGTCCTCAACGCCAATGGCTCGACATCGAAATGCTCAACAACTCTCGCTGTTTGCCGAAGTTAATCGGCTATACAGTCGCAAGTATGATGTAGCCCGGCTCTGTATGATGGTGGATAGAGCTGTCCAATTCGCAAAGCCAAATATTTTGAAACTCGGGCAACCTACGAAGAGGGTGGGACAGGTAGTCTCTTTCGTGGATATGTTTGACCAGGAGCCAGACAGCTACGTTGGCTTATGTCTCTACTTGGATAGTTTACTCTCTGGACAAGCCAGAGTCGGACAGGTCCGACCTCAGCGTCTGGGCAACATGATGTCGCACCAGCCACAGGCACTCCCACCATCTCGAGAATCCACTCAAAGCGTTGCAGTAGAGGAGCCAGACTCGAAGCCAGACCCGAAGCCAACACCGATAAATCCCCACGACCATTTCCACAACGTACCATTGTCATCTGTGTTACTCACGTTACATCTCAACCAATCTCTTTCAGGGATGCTGCAGGGTTTAGAGTCTGACACAAATGAATCAACGGGACCTGTGGCCGGTTATGTCAACGACACAATGATGGATGAAAATATTCAACCAGAGGTCATGCTGGACCAGTCGCAGGGCGACTGTCCTGAGGATAGCCATTTCCTAAATCTTTTGGCAATTCTGGGAGAATAACACTGCGGACTGCTAGTTCGTGGCTTACCTAGGGATGTATAACAATGATGATCACGTTTCTCACTTGGCGAATAATAATATTAGCTCACTGAGGCGATTCTCTCTATAACCTTGGGCTTCTTTCTTCAATCAGGTCAATAGTGTCACCCGACGTATAATGATAACGTACTTTCTTACTCCGGACAAAGTCTGCCTGGTCGGGAGTAACGTATCGAGCCTCCACGGCTGGGTTGTAACCAACACCACTGTGCCTGGCTATGTCCGCTGCGCTCATGTAACTATCCGTATTTCTCTTGCCATCCGCGCGCTTATAAACCGTTAACATGATTCCTCCTCCCCTTATTTATGAACTGGCCGACTGGCTTTGGACGAGCGAGCACATATCCGAGGCATCGTGTCGGTATCTAAGAAGATGCACCGAGGCAGCGATGTTAACCCTGGTCCATCGGTTGAATGTTCAACATGCGCCACCGCGCTGTACGCCCGAAGGCTCACAGGCGACACATTCCGACTAGGGCCACGGCAGAATTACTTTCCAGCAGCTGTTTCCTACTTCTCCGACTTCCTAACTCACAGGACCAGGATGAAGGGTGGAGGTAAATAATTGCGAAGAACGGAAAGCGTAAGGCCCATGACACCAAGTATGGCGTTAACTGAATGAGGCTATGAGTTCGGTTTATGGGTTCTTCGGCTTTGGTGCGGGTTTGACTCCGGCGACTGTGAAGGAAACAAAAGTCGACCGCGATGTCCCTCTCCCATCCATTGCCGCCCACGCCAGGCCAGACTTTACTGCATCCGACGCACAAGATGTCTCTTCGTTATGATCCCGAGTTTGAAGCTGCGGCAGGCCCAACCCTCGTGCAATATGCAGCATCAGGGTCACCGGCTCTTTACGACGTTCAGGCACGACGAAATCGTCTCCAACAGGCATTGAAAAAGGATGCCAAATGTCGAATTCCAGAGGCTTTGGAGAGGATCGTTCACCACGCGCCATCTTCTGACGGCCACTTGGTCGAAATTTACCACGTCCGCAAACGGGAGAACTCAGCCGCAGGGCCTCATCCGGCTATTCTTCACATCCATGGGGGTGGCTACTTTAGCTTCAGTGCTGCTCAAAGTGTCCAGAGCATGGTCGATTATGTGTCTCAAAGTGGTGTGCAGATGCTGTCTGTGGAATATCGCCTCGCGCCGGAGCATCCGTTCCCAACTCCTCTAGAGGACTGCTGGGCGGCCCTGACCTGGGTTTATTCGAATGCTGAGCATCTGAATATCGATACGAAGCGTATTGGGGTAATGGGTGAGAGTGCTGGAGGAGGTCTTGCTGCCAATCTTGCCCTGCTCGCTCGCGACAGGGTATTGTCGCCGCCGTTGGCCAAACAAATCTTAATCTACCCTATGCTTGATGATCGTACTGCTACCGACAATACAAATGGCCTGGCCTTTTTTGATGTCAGCGACTGCATTACCGGTTGGGCCGCATACCTCGGAAAAGACGTCGTTGGCACTGATCGCGTCCCCAAGTACGCTGCTGCGGCGCGGAATCTGGACGTCCGTGGCCTGCCCGAATTATACCTGGATTGTCCACAGCTGGATATCCTGCTGACCGAGAATATACATTACCTGGTCCAATTTGTCGAGGCAAAGATTCCCACGGAGTTCCACATGTACCCTGGCCTACCGCATGGGTTTACAAGCTTGGCTCCCGGGGCTTCTTTCTCCCAGCGCGCCATCCAAAATCGTGTCCGTGCCATGCTGAATTTTTAGTGCGCATAGGTTGGCAACTTCTCTGGTAACTATTTGTGCCGGGGAAACAGAGAGACAGAGTGATAGAAACATCTACAGTCAATTATTTTTCAGTGACGAAATATACAATCAAAACAAATTCTTCTACGAGGCATTCGATCTCTTCTTTAAGCCGATTGTCTACATAGCATGTCTACAACTTGGGTCTGCCTGTACTCTTAGCAATCGACTTGTCCATGTCCCTGAGAACCTTGCGCAGAATCTTCCCAGAGGGGTTCTTAGGAATAGAGTCCACAAAGACAACACCTCCTGTCACTCTCTTGATGCGCGAGACCCGGCTGTTGAGGAAATTCGCAATCTCCTCCGGCGCGGCCTCCTTTCCTGCTTGTAGGACGACATACGCCCGCGGCTGCTCATCGTTTCCGCTGCCCGATATGTCAGACCTGGAGAATCACGGTAAAGGGGATGCGAAGCACATACTGTGGAATGCCTATCACTGCGACGTCCGCAACATCTGGATGTTCGATCAGCAGGCCCTCTAACTCTGCTGGAGCGACCTGATTCCCCTTGACTTTGATCAACTCCTAGCCATGGTGTGGTCAGCATTGTCTGATTTGCGCTGGTTATATGAGCTCACCTTCTTCCTATCAACGATATGCCACTTATTATCATCGTCAATATAGGCCACATCGCCCGTTTTCAGCCATCCATCCGAAGTTAGGCATTCCTCCGTAGCCTTCTTGTTGCGCCAATACCCCTTCATCACGTTTAAGCCTCGTACCCCAAAGTTCACCTGGCTGGTTCCGTCCTAACTCAGTGACTCCATCGTCTGCCACAACTCGTGCTTCACAATTAGGAACTAATTCACCGACAGATGCGTCCTCAGATCGTTCCAAGGGATGCCAGGCGGTAACTATTGATGTAGTCCTAGTCGTTTCCATTAGCTAAAGGCTATTGAATAGTCGTGAGGGAACAAGGGAACGGTTCATACTCAGTCATTCCCCAGCCTTGCTTGATATTGACTTGACGATTTGGCCACAGGCGTTCCGCCTCATCACAGGGTTCTTTCCCCAATGGTGCAGCACCACAGAAGATGGTTTCGATGCTCGATAGATCGTACTGTCTTGTTTGAGGATCCTTGGCCATTCGAATCACGATTGGTGGGACCAGAGTTAGGTCCGTGATACGGAACCGCTCGATTGTACGGAGAAATTTGGCGAAATCATACTTCGTCATCAGGTACACGGGTATACCACGAGTGATTGCAATGCCAATGAACATATTCTGTCCCATTGCGTGGTACATTGGCAATGGACAGAGCCATCGACTCCTCGAAGCTTTTTCCTTGTACCCTGGATCTAGCTGTGCGAGGTAGTTGAATTGCAGAATGTTGGCGATAACGTTCTTGTGGCTCACCTCCACACCTTTTGGGACGCCTGTCGTCCCACTCGAGTAATTCAGAGCCAGGGTCCGGGAAGACAGGTGCGGGGTGGATAGCTCATCCCAATGGAAGCTATTGCCTTCCTCTTTGTCAGCCACCAACTCGCCCCAGTATCGGCAGCCCACCGAGCGAAAATCCGTACGGTAGTCCTTGTGACTGAATCCTCTTGCATGCTGGAACAGGGCCTCGTTGAATACAAAAATGCAGTTTGGGCTGAGGCCGCCAAGCTTCACACCAGCAATAGCTGTTTCGATGCTTGTCTCCGCACAGAGAACGACCACGGCTCCGCTGTCCTTTACTTGGTACCCCAGCTCCCGCGCAATATAAGCCGGATTGGCGCTGGTGAAAATAGCACCTGCCATCAAGATACCCATGTAAAGCACAGGAAATGCAATACTGTTCCCTGAAAAGACCAAAACGCGATCTCCTGTCTTGACTCCCAACTTTCGCAGACCAGCAGCGACCCGCTGGCTCCAGAGGCGGAATTCATGGGTGGTCAGGTAGAGAGTGTCCGGTTCATCGACATCGATAAAACACTTGTTTGTCTTTGAAAGAGGATGGCTAGGTGATTGGAAAAGCAACGTAGCAAGATGGACATCTGGGATGCTCGTTTCCCATCGGGAGCTGAATACCATTGTGAGGGGATAATCGAGCAAAGATGTTCCTTAACCGCAGGTCTCGAAGTGAGTCTGAAGTGGTCATTGAGTATTGGATTTATTTGTAAAGCTCAACCCGCCTTACAGTCAGGCTCGGCAAGCAACCGGGATAAGCGCCCGTCTGGGGAAAAGTTGAGGGGTTGTGGAGGCAGAAATGCCGAGCGACATTGAATAAGCCGAGTCTCGTTTTACGGGATATAAGATGTTGTCCAGCTAGGTTAATTCACGAGCCTCAAAATGCACTGGGAAAGGGACGTCAGAGACTCCGTTTAGCTGCAGTTACCTTACCTATGCATTAAACTGACCCTAAGTTCCCTCCTTCCACCCCTGATACCAATCGCTTCCTACGCGAATAGTGGAAGCTGCTTGGCTAGTGGCTCACTTGCCAGGCAGGCTGATGTAGTCTCAGTGACTGTGAGCCACTTCTGCGGTGCAAGTCACTTCAAAGAAAGTTGGCCCTCGACGTAAGCCGTGCCTCGGAGTGGGACGGCCCCCGGTTCAGAACGGGGTTGTTCTGTGGAACCGCAGAGACCGAATGCCGACGGTCTGTCCACTCGTCTGTAAAATAAATAGTCGTGGTCAGTGTCTGCAATCTGCGGAGAATGACTGAAAGGATCCGAATTGTTCAACATGTCCGATTTCGCAGACTGGTTGAAGCCCAGAGAGCCTAGTGGTCCGACCATCCTAGCCAGGGAGCGCGCCCAGTCCGGCATCTCCGTCGGTGAGCTGTCACGCGCGCTGTTCGCTGGCGATGACTATCTGGAGCGACAGGCCCGAATTCTTCCGATTCTAGAGGCTGAGCCTCTCTTTGATAAGAAACAGCAAGCCAACTTATCGCGACCGGATCTATACAAGCTTGCCCTAGCGCGGGCCAAGTTGCTGCGAAGACTCGTTGACAAACATGGCTGGGATATCAACGACTACAAGCTGGCAGAAACGCTGGTTGACGACGTCTCCCCTTATTATTTGCACATGCACATGTTTGTTACCACGATTCGCGAGCAAGCCAGTGACGCCCAACAGGCTCACCTTATGCCGTTGATCGAAAGCTTCAAGATCATTGGTGCCTACGCGCAGACAGAGCTGGGCCACGGGAGCAATGTGCAGGGTATAGAGCTTGAAGCGCGCTGGGATCCGCTGTCAAAGGAGTTCATCCTGCACAGCCCGACCCTGACAGCAAGCAAGTGGTGGAATGGATCCCTCGGCCGCACGGCCAATTATGCCATCGTTGTGGCCCAACTGCTACTACCCAAGCCAGACGCAAGAACGGGTGGCCACACGGAATATGTCTCACACGGGCCTCATCCATTTGTCGTGCAGGTCAGAGACTTGAAAACGCACCAGCCACCAAAAGGTGTGGTTATAGGCGACATCGGCCCAAAGTTCGGATACGGCACCATTGACAATGCTTATATGCTCTTCGACAACTTCAGGTGCAGTAGCCCAGCCAGATTGCAGGGCGAGCCAAGCTAATGCTCTGGAATAGAATCCCTCACTCCGCGTTTCTGTCTCGTTACGCCAAGGTTGACCCAGAAACTGGCGCCTATTCCAAGCCTGCGATCCCGGCTGTGGTGTACGGCACCATGACCTATGTTCGATCCCTTATTGTCCATCAGTCACGACTTAGTTTGGCTCGAGCTGTGACAATCGCTGTTCGCTATACCACTATTCGCCGACAATTCAGGGACCGGGACAATACAGACGGACCTGAAGTTGCAGTGTTGGACTATCCCACTGTCCAAATCCGCATTCTCCCGCTTCTTGCAGCGACCTACGCGCTCCACTACACTGGTCTAGCAATGCAGAAAAAATATAGCGACGCTCGCAAGGAAATTGAAAAGGGGGACTTCAGCAGCCTCGCCCACATGCACAGCATGTCCTCAGGGTTGAAAAGCCTCTGTACTAACATTGTTGCTGATGGCATTGAAACGTGCCGACGTGCGCTGGGAGGTCACGGCTATGGAGGGGCCAGTGGGTTCACTCGCTTGTATCCTGACTATCTGTCGAGGGTGACTGTAGAGGGCGACAATTGGATGATCACGCAGCAGGTCGCGTCGTATCTCATTAAACGAATGACGGAGGCTGCGTCGGGGAAGCCCGGATCCGATGCATCACACTTGGAGATCTTGCACGCCCAAGCTAGTGGGCGAACACTGCACCCGTACAACATCTTGGACTCCGATACTGCCCTCGTGAAAGCTTTTCGCCGAAGAGCCAGCTTCCAGGTATATAATTCCAACCGTTGTTACTTACCTCCAAGGCACTAAAACACCCTCTAGGTGTACGGCATTTACGTGAACCGAGTGCTGAGGAAGACACCGTGGACCAGTCTCATGATTCAGCTCAACAAGGCCAGCCACGGTAGGTCTGGTAATCAGGTCCGCTCCCTAAGTGTGTGGCTAATGGAATCTAGCGCAATCGATGGCCATGATCGTGGAGTTATTCTACGAGGCTGTAGCGAGGAATGAAGGGTTGTCTCCCACCATCCGAGCAGCTCTTTTGGACCTTTATCGCCTCTTCGCATGTTACTATCTGGAGCTTGAAGGCAATGACTGTGAGTATTATCGAGTATTTTAGAATGCTGCGCTCCCAGCGTCTCTAATTCGCATTGTCTAGTTATCCGCGCCGGGGCCGTCTCGCAGAGTGAGCTCAACGCCCTGCCCGCCCACATCCAGCAGTTGATGGCCAAGATCCGACCCCATGCGGTCAACTTAGTTGACGCCTGGATGATTCCAGATTATCTTCTCGACAGGTGAGCTTGCAAACGTGGAACCTATTCGGGTGCAGGCTAATCGGACTCAGTGCCCTCGGCCGATACGATGGCAAAGTGTACGAGGAGCTCTTCCACAGGGCACACAGGCTCAACCCGCTGAATAAGATAACATTTAATCCGAATTATTGGGAGGATGAGATTGTGAAGGGCACTGGAGACAACTGGTCATCTATCCTAGCCAAACTGTAGCTAGGGGCTTCTGTATTGATATATTTATGAGCAGTGCTTCACCAATGCGAAAATAATGTGATAAGCCACACTCTATAAACTCGTCCTATAACCCATGTAGAAGTGATACATTACTCGGTCCCTAACCCCAGAGGGATAGCTGTGTCCTCCGATTCCATTGACTGGTAATTCAATAAGATCATTGACACTTTTAGGAAGCTGCATGGCATCACAAATATGGTTGGCATTCGACAAGTCATTGGTGCCTGGCAGTCCCAGCAATTACCGAGGAGGAAAAATGATTACTGGGACAGGAACTCCTTTGTAATCTGAACCGTGTCTTGTACTGCACGCCAGCGGCTATTTAGACAACGAGGGAGCGCTCTCAAAGATCGCGATATTACTGATGTAGCAAACATGGCATCGCCGCAGCATAATCCAGACCCCTACGTCTATTGCGCTTCGGCGGAGTGCTATTCTCATTTCCCCCAAAGCTTTGCCAGAGATACGTTGGCCAAGGGGATTTAGGTCAACTATGTGCTACCCTCTGTGTGTGCCCCGACCCCAACTTGTACGGACCCAAAATGAATACAGTTGTAATACTGCGTTATTGCCTGCCTGCTGAGCGAGAATTCGATCTCGATATTAGAATGAAAAAGGTTGGCGCTGCTCTACCTTAGTGCGTCAACATTATAGGATGTATATGTTTCCACAGGAGCTACAGGCTCATAGCCCACAAGGTGCTGCGTTAAGCGTTTCCAGTGCAGATACAAGCGCAGATGGCCTGGCAGAGACGGAGTAAACCCACACTTTCCTCTTTACTCAAGGCATTTCGAGACTTTTGGAATCCAAACAGGCTCCACAACCTTCTCTCCCACATTAAACGGCTCACTCGCCAACAAGGTGGCCACGAAACGGGCAGGTTTCTCAGATGAAGGGTTCACCCACTTGTGGAGCGTTCCCCTCTGAATAACCGAGTCCTAGAAAGAGATCAGATCCTGTTCGCAAGTGCTCTTCTAGGCGACACATAAACCTACGCCTTGCTTCAACTGCAGTTTGGTGCAGTTCTCATCGTTTTCCCCCACCATTAAAGCAAGCTCCCCTTCCACCACAGTAACAAAGTCCACAGTGACAGTCCTATGCCATACAGAGTATGCCGAGGGCCCAAAGTCCCCTTGCACGAAGTTCGCGCCGCCTGGGGTGACGAGGTCGAATGCCTGAGGCCAGCTTTCTCCGTCCCCTCTGTCATATCCTTCGCCTGAAAGGTAGAACTTCATGTCTCGCTCGGCTTGAATATCTGCAGGCACCTTCTCAAGCTGGTATAAACGTGTAATTGCATAGCCGCCGCGGTCATGGTATCTGAGATCCGGGGAAGCGAGGATAATGTCCTTTCCCGTTGCATCCAGCCCAGTAATATAACGTGTACTCTTTCTTAGCCCGTGCTCTATGCCGGGTGATGCTGACGGGTGGCCCTGTCCAGACATCGGAGTTTGACAATCCGCTTACAGTCGTACTTCTCTACTTCAGCGCGATGAGGACGGGGTTACTGCATAGACCGTGAGCCTCAGCGTGTGCGTGATCTCCAGCAGGTATTCATGGCTCGACACCAGGTTTCGGAGAGTACTAAACATATAGACAATGACTCACATACGCTCCGTATTGGCCTTGAGCTTTTGGTAGTGGAAGTTGACCAGTCGGGGAAGATATGGGCGTTGTCAAGTGCTGATACTTTCCTACATCACGTCCTGTTGAAGTGGGGTAGGTGGCGGTAATAAGGCTTTTACCTATACTGAACACAAAGCCGAAAAGGTGATGAAAGCCGATGAATAAAAATCACAGGGAGTTAAGTATACCTACACAAGCATTCACAGTGGCGCAAGTTCTGTAGCAAGTATTCCAGCATTACTTAATACTCAACATCATGGCCAGCCGCTTTGAAAACATCTTCATTATCACTGGTGGAGCAGGCGTTCGCTCGCGAAGGTCGTCCCCAGGAGCTGGCAAACATGGTTTCACTCCTTCTGCGTACAGAGAGCGCTTATGTCACTGGGGCTGTGTGGACTGCGGATGGAGGTTGTCTAGCCAGAAGGAAGGGTCAAGGGGTGTAGGAGACGCACCCATCGTGTGTACATGGAACTTGACAAATACTCGAAGAGGAAATCAACGTTATAGACTGCTCCACTGGTAGTACCCTCTACTGCCGCGAGTTCCCCGAGTAGTGATCAATATGGGTCACTTTGCTCGGTGAACTGGCACCATAGGATAACTAGCGGCATTAGGACTCGGCATACTGTGAGTAATCCAGTTACGCCATTTCGGCTAACCATGCACGTTTTTTCCGGCCCGGGGTACTCTAATACGAGTCATGTAGCAGCTCTGTTCACCTTGATCCGAGGTAAGGTGTCTGCCCGTCGTTGCCGATTTCGTCGATGCCATATTGAAGGTAGAGAGCTATAAGAAATACTACACTCTCTGCAAATCTGATCGCCACCGTACCACCTGCCAGCTATTGTTCACTGCGTGCATGATGCCACCCCAAACCCACTTAATAGAGTCTCCCTACAAGGTGGACATCCCGGTCAGCGATATACCATCGTGGGTCTTTTCGTCCGGTTCAGAGGAGACACGGCGAGAGCCTCAATATTTTGACGCAGACAACCCTGCACGGTACTTTAGCCTGAGTGAAGCCGAGCTCTATGTCAAGCAGGTGGCCCTTGGTCTACAGAGGCTTGGGTTGCAAGCAAACGATAAAGTTCTCCTGTTTTCTCCCAACAAGCTTTATTTCCCTGTCCTGCTGTGGGGGACCATTGCAGCGCGGTGCGTGTTTACAGCGGTTTCGCCTTCAGCACAGGAGGCAGGTATGTGGAGGCTTACTGGAAGAAAAGAGAATTCTGCAGCTGACACCTCTCAGAGCTCTCGTACCAACTGGCTGACTCCGGTGCTAAGCTTATTATCGCACACCCTGACACAGCCGCACTCGCCGTGCATACTGCCAGCAAACTGGGCTTACCTGTGACGTCGGTCCTCCTTTTCACGGACCCTGGTGATCAGCCGACGGGTGTTCCCCCGGGACTCAGGAATTGGACAGATATATGGGCCCCGCCAGAAGAGGCTCGCGTTTGGAAATGGGAACCTATTCGAACGATCGAAGAAGCGCAAAATACAGCTGCTATCATAAACTACTCTAGCGGGTATGCCTTGCGTCAACCAGAAAGAATGGGCTAACAAATGCTGACCACATTAAGCACAACCGGAACACCAAAAGGGGTGGAGCTCTCCCACTATAACGTCATTGCTAATTCCGTCCAAATTGTGCATAAACGGACTCTAGTTGCCAATACCCCCCAGGGTCGCGCAAGGAGACATCGCTTGAACCTATCTGGAGAGCGATGGATTGCTCCACTGCCTATGTATCACGCATTTGTATAGTCTTCAAGGCCCTGTCAAATTTGATAGCCAACTAACAACAGACACTAGGGCCAAATTTGGTATTGCATGAACGCGGTTCAGCTCCGCGCCAAGGTATTTGTGATGAGCAAGTTCGACGTCAAGGCATACCTCCGTTACCTTGACATCTACAGAATCACCTTTGTGACAACCGTGCCAGTGATCATGGCCATGATGGTGAAGTACCCGCACCCTAACAGCGTCAACCTCAAGGCTATAGAGAATGTCGTTTCGGGCTCTGCGCCGCTTAGTCCCGAAATGGGGAAAAGGTTCAAGGAATTGTACTTGCACGAGGAAGCAACTGTCAAACAAGGCATGGGACTTACTGAAACAACGTGCTCACTATTCCAATTTGCACCTGATGATATTGATGATGGGCGGTCAATTGGATGGCTCAATGCCAACTGTAAGGCTAAGATCGTTCCTGTGGCTGGTGAAGATTATGAGAGTACAGGGCCTCCGGGTGTTGTTGTTGGCGAGATCTGGGTTTCCGGGCCAAATGTTATGATGGGGTACTATCGCAAACCCAAGGAAACGGCCGCTACAATTGTTCATGAAGCTGGGGAGCGCTGGTTGAAGACTGGTGATATTGGTTACGCCGATGACAGCGGTAGATTCTACGTGGTAGACAGGATGAAGGTAAGCCGAAGTAAACTTGCTGCAGCACATAATCACCCTACTGACCTTCTCCAGGAATTACTTAAAGTGAGGGGACTACAGGTCTCACCAGCTGAGCTTGAACTTGCCCTCCTGCAACATCATGATATCAGCGACGCAGCGGTCGTTGGTGCGAAGATGTATGTTTTTCCGCTTTGCTTCACCCCACATACATGCTAATGACAGTAGCAATGGTGGCGAATACCCTCGAGCCTTCGTAGTTAGAAAGCAGGGAGTGGTGACGGCTGCAGAAGTCGAAGAGCTGATCCGCTCAAGGTTTGCAAGACACAAATGGCTTACAGCGGGCGTTTATTTCATTGATAGGATCCCTCGTACTGCTAGTGGCAAGGTGATGCGACGTCTGTTGCCCAAGATTGAAGTGAACCCGTCCTCCAAGCTCTAAGTGTTGTGCGCTAGGCTAATGGGTGAAATTTTGGTCTGGGCGTACGGCTATTAGAGTTAGACCAGTGCTCTACATATCACCTATACCGGGTTTTAGGGGAAGTCAGAAGTTACTTCCACCGCAACAAATCTCATTATACAATTAGATCAGTGAGCAAATGGCGCAGGCATATCGCTTAACTAACACTACCACGAGATAGCACTGGGACATCTTGAAGCAGGCTAGGTAGCACACAGGTTATTGTAAGGGTTAAGGATTCTAACATCTGACATGTAAATTCTATCAAGAATCCATCTCATCTTGTAGCATGGCATTTGGTGAATTAGATGAGGATAGTTGATCATCATTTTAAAACTCGATTAGGAGTGAAACAACAAGGGGACTGGTTAGGAGATACGATGATATTTGACAGTAAGAATGCCTTCAGCATGTCGAGGCTGTATTTGGATTCGCCCACTCAAATAATATTGGAAGGGGGGAGACATTACGAGGCAATAATACTGCAAACATTCTATTAGGAATTCCAGACGACCGAGTCTCTCTCCCATTTACTAGGAGGGACCGTGATACGCAAAACCGCAAATTGCAGCTCATCAAGTTGATGTCCTGGTACAAATTATCTCATTTGCCACTGTCACAGCCAAAGTCTTTTGGTCTATCTCGATCCCCACGTCAATACACATCGGGCGTGTAATCTACCACGATTACATTTTCCACCGCACTAATAACCAACGGGGTAATAAGCGCATGGTATGGATCCTTGAAGGTGTAGTAGTCGCGGTCTTCGGGGCTATCGAACTCCCAGGTAAAGGCGTATTGATAACCTTTCTATTTTAAATTAGCATTATCAGGCTTCCGTTAGAAGTTGGAATGCCATACATTGAAATTTTTGGGCGAATTGTTCTTCCCGCCAGTCAAATTCTTGACCAACGGCTTTCCCGTTGTAGGATGGAGAGCCTTGTCTTTGATTTCACGCAAGCTCTCTAATGCCTGGCGTGAATGGGCCAGCTTAGGGACATTGATAGATCTTTAAGACAATTGGGTGTTTCCTTACCTTCTCCTTATCAGCATCACTGATGTCGGGCTTGAATGAAAGGATAACGACGTGAGAAACGACCATTTTTGCGAGTAATAATATAAATTATCTCAGATAATGAGAGGATATCAAAAAGGATTTAACTCCGCATGATGAGGGATGACACTTTATATTTAGGGAGTAATACCGTCGAGTCTTTCAGTCTAAGTGATGCCTGCTTCCCCTCAAGTGACCGACCCAAAAAGCCGAAATCCCAGCTTTTCCGACTAATACCTTCATTCTTACTTCTGTGAGGAGAGAAATGCAACGCCAAATGCCAGGTTCAGGGGGCGCCGCCAATAGCAACAACAGTATCCGGCAAATGTCTGGCATGTCCCTCAGTGTGTGCAAAGATCGGACGTAGCCGCACAAGTTCGGTGTATGCTATCACCACAAGAAATAAAGCTGTCTATTGCCTGTGTCGCCTGATTTCCTAGTATTATTGTTCCACTAGAAAGTCCGACGGTTGGGTAATCCAATGACTTCTCAACTGACCTTCTCCCATGTGCTGTAATGAGAACTAATAAAACCCCGGTTCGGCCAAGTGGTGGAGTACGAAGCTACTTGCGGATATTCTGACTCTTTTTGAATGTTCTCGTTTTGATTAAAAGCGTCGCCTTGTACCTAGTAGAGCTCTCTGGAAGATAGTAATCATCTTGGAAGGCTTCGCAACTAGGACAAAGCCTGTGGCTGAATTCCTTCGCAAGTTTGCTCTGGTGTAAGGCCATGAAGACTAATGGGTAGATACCCCGATTTACCGAAAGGCGCCTGAGAACAGTAGCCGATTGAGCTTTCGGCATTTGAAGGTGTAGTTGAGCTCCGTAAGAAGTTAGAGGCTTGTAAAGAACCTGTGTGCTGTATACAATATGGGTGCAACTGCATTGTCATGTGCAGCACCCATCCAAATCTTACGGGGTCGTCTCTCATGGGTAGGTGTGGACTGGCTGTGAGTTGGATATCGGTTGATCCGCACTGTGTCTGATCTAACCTATGTGGATAATGGGCCAATCCACTCCCTATGCAACCCACCCTCATATCCGGCGCGGATTGGATCGAGGATAATATGGATATCTATACAATCGAGTTAGGTGACATCTGGTATTCAGATCACCGCCTATTATTTTAGTATTATACCTTAACGCCTAGGGTATCTATATATTATATTGAATTACACGATTAGCAGGTATATAAATATTATATATTACATATTAGATAACCTAAAAATAGGCTTATTTAGGGAAGTAGGGTTGTGCGCCTAAGAGTCGCATGAAAAGTAGGGCGGAGATATATATGTCTTACTACTTGTTTCCTCATTACTGTGCTCAAGAATTTAAGATCTACCACAGCACTAGTTTTTCTTAGTGGATCTAATAATTCTTATTTATATATGGTTAGATAGGCCTATTTTCTATATATAGATATAAAAATTTTCCCCTACCTAGGCCTAGATTGCTTAGCTAAGCTTATCGGGCCCTAGAGGCTTCAGGTCACGAAAGCATACCAGCATGACAAAAAAAGTGCTAGGCCGTCAGCCTGGATTTACCGACGGTTTTCAGCCCTGTTCCCCTCTCACTTGCCCGGCGAGGGCCGTTGGTTGGAAGTCTGTGAATAAGAAAAAGAAAAGGAACCAGGTGTGCTGGCTGATGTCCAAGCTTATGATCCAGTCGCAGGGAAGTTGGCCAGGGGGATGGTGAATCTAACAACACAGTTAATCAAAGAGAGGCCCTATCAACAGTGCAAACGGATTTCAGTATTCACTCATGAAGGAGTATTTCCACATTTGTGTTTTGCAAATCCTATTGTTTTCTATTATCACCCTTGGTTTCCGTGTCATAATAGTAGGTAATGTGGCGAGAATAGTCTTTGTAAGTGCATGCTCCTCTCAACATGCTATATTTACTTCTACCGGATTTGCGTGACGCATTTCTTGGTTCAGGATGGATACACATTGAGACTCTTCGAATCAAAAACAAACGTCCTTTGAAGTTTTATTGAAAATATCGGAAGCCAATAAAGCATGGTAGAATGTCAAAAACCCGCCAGATCTACGCGGCTTCGCCAAGGTGTTTCTTCAAGAAAGGCAGAATTTCATCTAGCGCTGGCTTAGTAGCCTCGGGTCGGTCATAGAGCATGTAGTGAGAGACCCCTGGCAGGATAACAAGACGCTTTTCCTCCGATGCTGCCCTCGCGTAAATCTCGTTGGCGTCGCGGTACGCTCCGAACGTACCAACCTGATCACCAGCAACAACCATGAACGGCCGTGTCATGAGCTTTTCGGCAAACGCAAAGGCGTCCCAGGCGACCGCAGCGCTATTAAAGGAGAACAATCCGCTCACACAGCCATTGTCTGACTTGCCGCGGTCAGTTCTATAGTATTCCATTGCTTCGCGCATGTCGATGTCGGCATTCTTGGCCTCTTCGACGCTCGCAAAGGGCAGGTAGTTGAGCACAAAGCGTTCGGCGCCTTGGGCTTCAGCCTTGCGCTGCTGGGCCATCTTTTCAAGGGCGCCAGCCGGATTGAATTCAGCGAACGCTTCGCGGGCGAGGCGCCCGAAGTTGGCAGGGGTGACGCCGACGCTGCACTTGAAACGATAATCGGTCATGGCTGCATTGAGTGCGTAACCACCGCCTCCACAGATCCCGAGGACACCAATTCGTTCGGCATCGACGTATGGAAGCGACTTTTGGATGTAGTCGACCACGTACCGGAAGTCGGAGACGCGGAATTCAGGATTCTCGACAAACCGAGGCGTGCCGCCTGAGGCGCCCTGGAACGAGGCGTCAAACGCCACCACGACAAAGCCCGCTTCGGCCATGGCTTTTCCGTAGACATTGCCCGAGGTTTGCTCCTTGCATGAGCCGATTGGGTGGGCCGAGACAACGGCCGGATACTTCAGCTTGGTGTTGGGGTCGAAGTTGGGTGGGAAGTGGATGTCTGCGGCGATGTCCCACGCAACGCCGGGGATGGCGACGGTCTTGACAGTCTCAGGCATGTTTGTTAATGGAGATATGGACAAACGATGTGGTTGTAGGGTGAATTTGGGAGCGTCCTGATCCCAACCTATATATAGCCTAAAGTGACACGGGCAACGAACGTCATCACTTTCGCAGTGGGCCCGGATTGGCTGACAGGCTAACTCCGAACTGCTGTCATTCCATAGCGTACACACTCCGAAGATTTTCGGGTTACGCGGGGGACCCCTAAGAGTGTAAGCCTAGACCGAATGTGCGCCGACGGTTTTCGGATTCTAGTAGAATCTCCACTCTACTACCACTAAGTATCAAGTACCAGGGAAAAGCTGCTGTACACCCCATCTGGTCTTCACATTTAATATTGTAAATGGTACACAGTAGTGCTTCTTCCAATGCCCCTTGTCGAGTTTGATTAGTATCCGTTTCGTTACTATGTATTTGCTTGAAGCTGGGTGCTGCTGGAACTCGGGACAACAAAGGCAATCTGGAGTTCAACTTTTATTATTTTATTTTATTTTTATTTTGATTTATTATTATTATTTTTATATTTTTTCCTGTCTTACAAGAATCCGCTTATAGAAAGAGACAAATAATAGTATACAGAGTACGCCACTTTCTCTCATGGTGAAGTGCTGGGTAGTACCTTCGGTCTATTCTATGACTACGCCTGGATAGTAGCAAGAAATGAGATTTTACCCACAGCCAGCAGTGTCCTAGGCGCAATTGTCTTCACGCCAGGACTTAGTTGCGGGGTAGGTTGAGCAGTATGCGATCCATCATTGTTTGAAGGGGTGCAAGCGCATGATTTTAACCCATGTTTCTGCCCCGGAGAACCAAGAAATCTCCCCGGAGTCAACTAACGGGGTCAGTGCTATCAAGATATTGTCAAGTCCTCTCTCGGGGTCATTATAGTACCTGAGGTCATCGTGTACCTGGCCGTCAGACCATATATCGTTTTTATCTGCACACTCTCCACAAGATACCGAGCCCTAAGTCAGTAGCTGCCTCCCACTGTGAAGATCCGGAGTTGGCTGTGGTAATAAGGTGGTACCTTCATTGCTTTCACTGAAGATTGCGTAACTGACCAAAGAGTTGCAAGCCAAGTACCTATATCTTCCAGAGTACGGACTAACAACAAATATGGTCAACAGGTCATTGCACCTGTCTAGGTGACCTGGCAGATGACAGGTACCTCAACCATGATAGGCCAGTGCTACCTGTTTCAGATGCTGTGATCCAGCATACATTTCCACGGCAACTCCCCGATCGTTAACCAGCTTATGGAATGCAATCTGTAACCGCTAGTCAGACGTATAACAAATACCAGCTGCATGATTACCCACTTCTACTACCTCAACCCGGGGTATATAAGCGGGTGCGGAGAGCAGTGGGCCGTCCGCGCTTTTGAAATGCCGAACGCGGGGAGAGCCACAGGAATAAGACGCCGCAGCCAGATTTGGGCTGTTTAGGCGAGCATCTGCCTGGCTTTCGGTGAAATCTGAACTAAAAGATGGTTAACCCTTGTACGGGGGAACAGGATAGTGAGACAGATTATCAGCCAGCACTCAGATTGGGAGCCGTCAGCATCTTTCGCCTCCGATCCAAGAATCCTTTACTGACAGGATTTGATTTCTCGTCGGTATATGTTCAGTTTAGCGTCAAACGTTGTACTTTGCTGCCTCGAGATTCGTCCCGAGGCGCTGGCATGGGCTTTGCCTAGGCCCCCTTCCTCTGCTATAAAAGGGAAGACCAGCAAAGAGTGAACTCAGCTGACAGCTCGGTCCGAGTTTTATTCACATTCCAAACGCTTTGGCAATGGCTCGTATCACTCTCTACAATATTTTGATCAGCTGCTTTGTGGCCCTTGGGTCTGGCAGCTACGGCTATGGCTTTGCGGTTTTCCCAACAAGCACTGGTCAGCCTGGCTTTTATAGCTACTTTAATCTTGATCGTATGTACCACTGGGCAATGTGCAGAACGAGACTTACTTATTTTCATGTAGCCGAGAGCTCCTATACTGCCAAGTACGCATTTCCTCACTTGTGCAGTCAGGAAGACCATACTAATCCAACCACAGCATCCTAGGCGCGATTAATGCCCTGTTTAACCTTGGCCTTGCACTGGGGGCTTTGGCCCAGGGCTGGCTCGCCGACAAAGTCGGGCGCAAGAAAGCTTTTATGGTAGCTGCAGTGTGTACACTTATCGGCGCGGCTCTCGTCACTGGTTCCGTCGCGATTGGCATGCTCATTACGGTTCGCTTGCTGCATGGATTTGGGCTCGGCATGCTTGTTGGGCTTGTCCCGCTCTATCTCACAGAGACCGCGCCTGCCCGCTCCCGTGGGTTGCTCTTATGCATCAACACTTCCTGCATATCAATCGGGTACTTTGTGTATGTTCTTTCTGTATCACGATCTGACTTTCGCAAGCTAAGGAATTCTGTTGGGATGAAGCTGTGCGTGGATCTCCGTCGGGACATACTATTCCGTGAATGAAACACTACGATGGAGGATGCCCCTTGCACTAGCCTGCGTCGGTCCACTGGCAATGATTATTGGTCTTCCTTTCATCCCAGGTACGTTGTCGAGTTCTTTTCCCAGTATACCAGCTGATCAGACACTCCCAGAGTCGCCAAGATACTTGGCTTTGGCAGGCAGGAACGACGAAGCTTGGGAGGTTGTACGCACACTTCATCGAGACCCAACTGATTTCGAAGATGAAGCGGCACGAGCAGAGTTTACGCAAATTATTCGCCAGACCGATTATGATAAAGAATTGGGCTACGGTTACATGAAGATGTTCACCAGGCCATCATGGAGGCGCAGAAGTCTTCTCGCTATGTTTCTGATGTAAACGACCTCCTTCGCCTGCCACGACCTGCCAGACGGCTAACAAATGCATTTAGGTTTGCCGTTCAATCGACGGGAGTATACCGGCCTCCCCAAATGGATCATACATGGCCTGAGAACGATCTGAACTGACAGTAACACAGGTCCTAGGTATCACAAACTTTTTGATTCTGATCTTCCAGAACCTGGGAATGGAGCATTCCATGCCTTTGGTTCTATATGGTAAATCACGATCTCAGCAACAGTAGTTATTGATGCTGACAATCCTTTAGGAGTATACGCATCAGCTGGAGTAGTGTGGGTTACTATAGGGATGTTGATATGCGATAGGATTGGGCGCCGGAAGCTTCTTCGTAAGTCGCACTTGAATACTGTCCGAATCACAGCTGATAGGATATGTATTTTCAGTGACAGGGTTCATCGGACAAGGTTTAACGCTCCTCGTCGAAGCTCTCCTGCAGTGGAAGTATCTTGATACCCACAACCAGCCCGGTCTCAGCGCCTGTGTCGCCTTCCTCTTCGTGTACATGCTGTTCTTTAACATGTGCACAGATGGACCATCCTGGGCCTGGATTGCTGAAGTTTTCCCAACGACCGCGCGCTCACGCGGAATTGGTCTAGGGCTGTTTTCTTACTTTGTCGGAACTATCATCTACACTACACCCGGTGCATTGGCGTTCAGAAACATGTGAGCTTCCCCCGCTTACCTTGTCATAGGCGATGACGAAGGCCACGTACGCTAACATTATACACATGCAGTAAGTACAACCTGTTCTATCTGTACTTCGGACTTTGCATGATATCCGCCGTTGTCATATACTTCTATATCCCGGAAACACGGCATGTTCCAGTTGAAGAGCTCGGGGCCCTCTTTGGGGATGCTGTCGTCGTGCATCTCACCCCAGATGGACATGGTATTCTGGAGGAGAAGGGACCGGTCGCAGAGATTGTGGAAGATGTCGCCCTAGAGCGTAAGCCGAGTGCCCTATGATCGTGACTGGAAATCAAACTTTGGGGGCTCCTAGTTGCTATCCTATGAGGTAATCTGGGTCGATTTACTTGAATAGTCATTAGCTGTGCTACATTTGACTTGCTTGGCCAATCTCTCGAGCTACTGTCTCTTTGAAGTCGTGAAAGATCCCTGGCTGTTTGGGAACCACTAATTGGGTCGACCTGCATGTGGCTCGGATTTCCTCCCTCAGGTTGGAGTGCCATTTAGTTATTCATGCCAGTAAATTCAGAGATTTGACTACGCATCCGACTAAATTATCTGCCCTCTTCAGGGCAAAAATGTCCAAAACAGCACTACAAGAAATTGTACAGGCCCAAGTATGAACAGAAACCGAATGTGCTAAGTGATTATGGACAGTTCAGACTCTACAAGAAGCGATAGGAGCTCCCTCCATCAACCACGATATGCTGCCCAGTGACAAAGCTGGAGAGATCGCTTGCAAAGAAAACAACCGATCGAGCAATGTCCGTGGGCGTTGCTATCCTCCCCATTGGGCATCTAGCATTCATTGCCTCCCTTTCCTTCGGATCATTCACATATTCTGCAACCATCTGGGTATCTGTTGGCCCGGGGAGGACACAGTTGTATCTGATAGCATGTGGGCCGTACTCCACAGCAAGATTCTGCATCAGAGCCAAGCCAGCAGCCTTGCTACCGGCGTAGTGAGCAACGTTGCTAGTCCCCACAACCGCAGTGTTTGAGCAGATTGTCACAATGCTGCCACCGTTGCCCCTTTCCACCATGTGCCTGGTAGCAGCCTGAGTAACCAAGTATAAAGCGACAAAATTGACATTCGCGTGGTTTGCAACAACAGACTTCGTCACCTGGTCAGCGGGCAGCGGCTTGAAGATGGCTGCATTATTGACGAGGATGTCAATATGACCCAGGCGAGAGACAGCGGCATCAATTAGCTTTTGCGGCCCTTCGTCGTCGGTCAAGTCGACTCCATATACGATAGAGGTGGTGAAGAACTGGTTGCGTAGCTCATCCTGCAGTGCTTTCGCGTCTTGTTCTGTCTGCGAAGTCCCCAGGTGGTGGAGAACGATTTTAGCACCCTGCGCTGCACACTCAAATGCGCATCCACGGCCAATACCACTGGAGCTGCCAGTAATGACAACGACCTTTTCGTGTAGGAGACCCATTTGGAAGTTAGATCAGTGTAACGTCCTGTGCAGAGTGAAAGGAAGGGGAGGATGACCGGTAGAAACAGAACAGTTCAATTTATGAGCGTTTACTGTCTTTGTTTCTGCCATTCAAGACTTGCGGCCCCCCAAAAAGGCTGCGTGACAGCGTGGTAAATTCAGCGGGGTGGCCAATTTTTCGGGTTGACAGTATGCTTATCCCGCGCATATTCGGTCTATCGGCATTTCTATAGGTGGCACCGGGGCATTCGTTTTTGTGCGGGATATGGAATTTGCACGTTGAGGCAAGATAGAGATTGCACATAATCACCCTTCTATTACACTGTTGACCTCGGTGTACTAACACAGTATGTTCCCAATCTTTGCCAAGATTACGGGTGCCTTTTTGCCGAACACGTAACGAAGAACGACATGTACTGCCCTCTGCAATCATGCCAGTCAGCAGGCAGCACTATTCGAGTAGTGCGGCATCACGCTGAGCCTTGAGTTCTGCAACTGCAAACTGCAGGAGGCATTCGCCGCCTAGACAGAACAAGTCAGACACTTACTCCCGACTCATACGGCAAAGCATTTCCCTGATGAGCGGGTACGACTCCTCTGCCACTGCACTGCCTGATATGCTCCGTGCATTACATGGATGGACAGGAAAATGCTGACCGTATCATACACAGCATGGCCTATACAGTACTACCACTTACTCCCTGGGGGGTGTAACGGGAGCCTCTCCTCACCGCCAGGAACCTGTCCAGGCGGGTCAGATTCTTAACCTTTGGGGAATGTTTGGAGAGTAACGCAGAACGTTGAATCATGTGTTCACTATATATTGTATCTAAGGTTGCGATACTGCTAATGCACATGGTTAATCTGTTATCTCCAGAGACCCTGGCCTTACAACTTGCCTCGCCGTCCTTCGATAAGGTCTAGAGTCTTGTCCAGCGCATAATCACAGCGAGCTGATTTACTTCGCACTGATTCTGCTTGGGCCCGTGTAACATAACGAGCTTCAACCGCGGGGTTATACCCTAGCCCACTGTAATTTGCAATCTCGCCTTCCGTGGGCTGGGAAGTAGTATTCGTCCTGCCATCAGTCCTTCGATAGACTGTAACCACAATTGCGCCGCCAAGGCCAATATTGTGTTGGAGGGCTACCCTAGTATTTGCGACTAGCCGCCCATTATTTGCCCAACCCCGGAGTTGCCAGACGAGCTCCGCACACTGTGCTAGACCTGTAGCCCCCAAGGGATGCCCCTTGGATATCAGACCTCCGGAAGGGTTAATGATGGGTCCTCGACCGCCGTAAGTAATATCGCCGCTCCGGACCAACTGGTGAGCCTGCCCCTTCTGGGAGAACCCCATAGCGTCAAGTGAGATCAGTTCATTTGCTGAAAAGCAGTCATGCAGCTCGCAGACTTTGATATCATGTATTGACTCTTTTGCGTCCATCAAGGCTGCCGCCGTGGCGCTGCGTGTCATCTCGTAGCCAACCATGTCCATCGCACCGCCGGAATATAAGGAAGGACTATCCGATTTCATGGATTGCCCTGCAATCAAAATCGCGTGATCTTTCAACTCGGGTCGAGCGTCCAAAAACCTTTGTGAAACTATTACCGCAGCAGCAGCGCCATCTGAAGTTGGAGAACACTGCAGTTTTGTCATGGGATAGTAGATCATCGGTGCATTCCGAATCTCGTCGAGTGTATACACGGTTCGAAACTGCGCATATGGGTTGCGGGAGGAATGTTCGTGAGAGATCCGCGCAATTTCAGCAAAGTCATCGGCAGTTGCTCCGAACCTGAGGTACATGCTATGTTAGCACCTAGCTCTATATGCACACTTTCTGTGCAACAGGTAAAAAAGGATAGCAAACCTCTCCATGTACTCCCTTCCTGCATTGCCGAACATCTGTGGGTTTTTGGGTGTTTTATCAGCTCCCCTCGTGGCCTCCATCAGTCTCATACTGAGGTCGAACGGGGTTGGCCGGTCCGTCACCGTGCTCACAAGCGGTCCGGCGTTCATCTGTTCAAACCCGACAACGAGAACACAGTCGTGCATGCCGGAGCGGACGAGATTCCGCGCCATATAGATCCCCGTGGACCCAGTTGCACACGCATTGTTGACGTTGTATATGGGGATCTCAGTCATTCCAAACTGGTAGAACGCGCGCTGGCCACTGCAGGTAGGGCCGAACGCATAACATGCTACACCGGCTTCGACATCGTCGTAGGTTACGTGCGCGTCGAGCATGGCTTTGACACCCGCTTCGAAAGCCAGCTCGGTATACATGCGTGTGGCCCGGGGCTTTAGAAAGGCCGCCATGCCAACGCCAAGGACGTAGGCGTTTCCCCGTGTTTCGCCGGCCATGTTGTATTGATGATGAGAAATGAAGACGGATGACAGAGCCTGCAAATATCGGACACGAGAAGAAGCTTTGAATAACGTCGTTATTCATGGGGGCATGGGAGCTACAAGTATACAGCATGTCCCATCCGAGGTATCACGGGCCGGCTGGAATCGATTCCGACGAATGGATTACATTGGGGTATATCAGCCGCTGCAAACCAAGGCTCGGGAGCGGCGTACCGCGGAAGAGGGCAGATATCACTAAGGGGATATGTAATTGTTCCCTTTGTGAATGAAAAACCGAAGAGTGGAGTACGCCAACTCCGCGAATCGGTTTTGTGGCTGCACAGACCATCAACGATGCACCGCATGCGAGCTCTCGAGGAACCCACGCAGGATTCGCACCACTGATTATGCCCATGTAGATGGCCGCCAAGAATATGCTGTTGCCGGAGAAGAGTACTACACGATCTCCAGCCTTAACCCCGATTTGCGTAGGCCCGCCGCAAAGCGCTAGCTCCAAAGTCAGAAATCATGAGGCATAAGGAAATGGGCGGCGAGATAGTTTCACATCCATAAAAGACCTCTCGATCTTGCTAAGAGACCGCTCCGGAGACTGCAAAAGGAGCGTGGTCAGATGGGTGTCTGTGGACACATGCTTTGCAAAGTGATTGAAACGGCGTTATTCCTTGAAACTTGTAAAGGATAAGTCGAAGCATCTTGTAAGCTGTCTGCTAGTATTTATTTCTTTAAACAGCTATTTATCGGCGAAACAATCCGTCTTATACTAAGGTACCCAGCGGGGATAGCGAGGATAAGCACAATTTGGAGACTTGAAGAATAGGGAATTCCGAGCAAAAGCTGAGCCAGCGTCACCAGTCCTATCCCGGGAACCCCGTAGTGAGAGCCACACAGCAGTCCATATCAGTCATGAAAGATGAATCCCATTTCTTTAAAGAAAGAAAGAGAAGGCTAGGTCAAGTAGCTTAGACAGTAAACTCGCCAGGCGTGTTGTCCTTCCACTTTTGCAATTCGCTTAGATTGGCCGAGCTCTTGATATCAATTGGTTCTTGTGCAAACGGCAGAAGCGACTTGACCAGTGCGGCATGGTATTCACTGTTGAAGTAGGCGAACATTGCCTTGTTGGACACGAATCTGAGTTGTGTGAGAATCCATGTGGTTAACGATACACCAGAGTAACTTTGCCTTACTGCTCGATAACGATAATTTCTTCCTTGCCAGACACGACGAATGGATATGCGTGGTGTATGCCCGCGACGTTCTCCCGTATCTCACCTAACGCCTTGAACACATAGTCCTGCAACTATTTTACAAGCTCGTCAGTCCAGTACTGATAAAGTGCTGAGAGAGTCGCGTGCATGCCTCAGGGAACTTTCCCGCTTGTGGGCGAAGGTTGATAACGCAAGTTGGATTCTCTGCCATTACTGCTGTAGATAATGGAAGATGGAGAAATATTGGTCGTCTGTGTGCGGTGTTGAAGAAATTATTAGTCTATATATATCTGATGTTTTGGCAGAATCTCACTCTCGTTCGGGCGTCATCACCATCTACTAAAACCGATCGACGTGCCCAACGTTACCGAACTTGTATCGATTCCCCCGGGGAGGGAGCATGCATTAGCAAATAAGTCAACCCGGCATTTGGTTTGTTAAATCTTGCTGAATTTCCCGAAGCTCGGCGGCCGATCCGTCAAATCGACTCTTTTCCCAGCGTTTGAGATGACCTGTGCCAATGCGTAGATAGTCCGCCTACCAGGCAGCAAGCGGGATATTTACCCCCATTCAAGAGTCTGCCAAAAGGATCGAATGCACCAACTTACTGTTCCATTTGTCACTGAGTACAAGGGCGCCAAGATGCTACAGAAATTCCTTTCTATCGTTGTCATCCTGCTCGCGGTCTCCTATCATGTCTTTTTTCGGAATTTCCTGTTCACATTCCTTGGTGTCGGCCGAAGTCTGAGCCAGATACAGGAGTTTCCATATGCATGCCGCAGATTGGAACATCCTTCCCTGAGCTCCTGCGAGGATCTGTGGCTAGACGAGGAAAATCGCACACTGTATGCCGCGTGTAGCGATATGCGGAGCCGGACTCAGTGGCTTCCAGGGCATGCACCCTTTTCTTCGTTTCGTCACGCGAAGCTGACCTATATCAACCTAGAGCAAACAATTTCAATGCTTCCGGACGACGAAAGACGGACCATTTTTCTGTTCTGAATATCGATTATCCTGGAGAGGATGACCTATACGGCGTGCACCACTTGGAAGTCACCGGCCCGTATAAAGGGATTAATCCTGAAAATGAGAATGTACTCGACCTCCACGGATTCGGGGTCCGAAAGCTCAGCCAGTCTCGACTGCAATTCTTCGTCGTCAATCATCGGCCACCTACCAGTCCTGGAGAGCTCTTGGCAGAGAATATCAATGTGGTTGGAGACAATTCGACGATAGAGGTGTTTGAGCTGGAGCGGGGGTCGTCGAAGCTCGAATTTGTCAAGACAATCGTGGATGACAACCTGATATCCCCGAACGATTTAACGTGGGTTTCAGAGGGTCATATCATCATTACCAATGATCACTTAACAAAAGGTTGGTCCCTTTCCCGCTTCATCTGATATGATTCGTTTTGTGGATAAGCGCTAATGCCGAGTTCCTACGCAGCGGGGAAGGTGAGGATTCGTAAACCATTTCTCATGATCCATCTTTGACATAGGCGCTTTTCTCCAGCTTCGTGAGCTACAGTCCTATTACGGATCCGGAAATCTCATCGCATGCGACCTCGGCTCTGGAGAATGTCATCCAGTTATACAGCACGGACTGCGCTACGCAAATGGCGTGGTTCAGGGCCACGATGGACTCATATACATATCTGAGTTCATCGCCGGCAGAATTTCGGCTTACAAAGTCTTGAGCGACGGAGCATTTATACGCGTTGATACCATCGACTTGAAGATGCCAATTGATAACCTGTACATTGACACCGATGGCAGTATTTGGGCGCCAGGCGTGCCAAAAGTACAACCGTTGTTAAGGACCGTAGAGACCGGAGAAAGGATTGATGTTCCATCAACCGTATACAGAATCAGAAACCTAGGAGATAGTAGGGCTCCACGGTTTGATGTTCGGAAAGTGTTGGAAGACGGAGCCGGTATAGTCCTCCGTGGGTCAACAGCCGTTGTGCATGACGTTAAAACTGGCAAGCTGTTTATGGGCGGGGTAGGGTCGCCATTCATGGCAGTTTGTGCACCGAAATGAATAGCAGAGCGATAGTCCCGCAGGAGCAACCTCGACCGATGTATATAAAGTCCTGTAGCTTAGGCTGCATCACTCAGCCAGTGATTGGATCCTAGGACAGACATGAACGTGAACTTCACTACAGGAAGGTTGGAAAGTTGTATGTATAAGCATCGACTTTAGGATAATGTCTTGAATAGTTTTAACCAGGAACCACCCCTCATAAAGCTAATACTACCTTCAAGAGCTATTTTACTCAAGCAGGTCACAAATTAGGAGAAGCCAAGCTGGGATGAGGGCAAGTACCTTGAGCAGTACTGGAAGAGCCCAGCTCATGGAGCAGCCACAATGTTCAAGGGTGCCCTTGCTAAAGAAGTGGAGTGGAAGGGGTTTAAATTTCTGGACGGCTGTCAGATTGCTGGGCCACATGATCCTGCCAGTGTCTGGATCTCAGGGCTCTGACTGAGAGTTATGGGCCTATAGTCCTGAGTGGGTAAGAAAGTTGTGGCACAAGACATCGGAGATGTTGACGTTGGATGATCTCTACATGGATTCACTTCTGTGATGGGGTATAGCTTGTCTCGGCCTACACTGTAAATTTAACTCGAAGTACAGCCGAGAACTGTTCTGACCATCAGCTCGAGTGTATGATCTATCGAAATCTCTGAAGCACATACTGTGTGGATGATGATAGATAGGCCCTGCGTAGATTTCTCGAATGATGAGATAAATTGCGTCCGGGAAATAATGTACATGGAGCCTGTCGCACAGAGTCGTCCAAGCGAGACTCTATCCGTACCCCTCTCTTCGTTTCTTGATACTCTTCTCATATCATCGGGCAGAACAGCATATCCTCAAACGAGACAGTCATGTACAACGCATCATTTATTCGAGAACATGTAGGTTGGTAGAGGACCAGGAAGTTCTTTGAAGATAAATGTGTTGCTACGGGCTAGTAGATGTACCGGAAACTTCTAGAAATTAGTCTCAAGTTGCTAGTGTGCTTAGTGTTTGGGACACTTACTTGAGATTCTCTTTGTCTGTCATATCCAAGAAGGCAGTGGCTGCCAAGTCTCTGCCCTCGAGACCTCCCTCAGCCTGGGATTGGATGCGGTCCCGCCTCTTGTTTTCCCGTTGAAGAAGGAATCCCAGCAAGGCAGTTAGAATGATGCCGACCAAGCTACAGACGATCATAGACCACATGCCGAGGGGGTATGTTGGCCTGAATCGCGCCATTAGCCAAGTGAAATAATGAATAACCGCGGCAATCGAGCACTCACTCATCTTGGGACCTGTAGAAGAAAGGACCCGCAAGGTTTCCGGAACTGTAACCCAGAAAGAAGCCGATGTTCATGACGATTTTCTTGCTGTGGCCTGGTTGAGTTAGGGTACGTTGTGTCCTGCTGAAGAGGAGAGGCACGAGATCGAGCTTACCTGAAACATTGGCGATAATCATGCTAAGCACGAGAACCCAGGCACCGGGATAGAAGGCAGTCAGGTAGTAGCAGATCAGGCGACCAACCTTCTGATCTAGAGGAACGTAGCGCATTCCAAAGCCAGCCGCCAGAGTTGGGATAAGGTAGAGTATGACAAAGAAGACCCTTCGGTTCTGAAATTTCGAGTTGAGGAATACGCAGCTGAGCTGGGCAAGGCAAATGCTCACACCATATGGAATCTGATCCAAGATGTGAGAAGAGCCCGTGCGAGATGTGTGTTGGATGGGACATGGCATACCTGTAGAAGTGTCGTCCCCAGTGTTGAAAAGCCAAATCCCCTGATAATGATTGTGCCAAAGTTGCTGAAACCACCATTCGGAATGTTGTCTAACAAAAATGTAATTAGCTTTCACTTCATGCCCATGTTTCATATCCCAGGAGCAAAAGTCGTACATACACAAAACTCCTTGGCCGGAAAGGATGTAAAGCTTGTAATCTAGGAGTGCTTCCTTCACTTGATACCACTTCAAGTGCTTGTTTTCGATACCAGTTTGATCATTCCGCATTCTTTCAACGATCATTTGTCGTTCCCTTTTTGTAAAAGCATGTGCATCCACAGGAGAGTTTGGAAGGAAAATGAATATGACGATCCCCCACGAAGCACAGAGCGCGCCGCTATTAGAAATTAATAATTTTGGTCCTTGTGTGCAACATGCCATAGTAAGGGGGGCTTACATCACCAAGAACTCATACTTCCACGAAGGTAGTGCCCCTTTGATATGTCCAATCGCATACCCGAGCAGACCTCCGAGTGCGACTCCTACTCCATAGCCCGAGTGCCAGATACCGATGCGGATAGGCTGCTCTTCCCTTGTATACCACATGCTAGTGATTAGCAGAAATGCAGGATCAGCACAGCCTTCCAGAGCACCACCAAGCGCACGAAGCACTGCAAGAGTGGCAAAATTATGACAGACGGCCTGTATCATCAGGAGGGCACCCCTTTAAATATAGGTCAATAAACGTCTAGTTGACGAAAGGAGACTGAATTCGACCAACCATAGGAAGATGCTGACGCCGAGATATCTTGCTACAAGTCTCTGAGATTAGAACTTCATCGCCGCAGAAACTTTTATGTTAACGCACCTAGAGGCAGTCGTTGCAGTAGGAAATTTGTGGGAATGGCCCATGCTATGAATCCAACGTAGAAGAAGCTGCTGAGCCAGTTATATTCGGTATGTCGCAAGTCGAGGTCATTGATGAGGCCAAAGATTGCTGCGTAGCTTAATGTGGTCTAGTAATATTGTCAAACGCTGTGGTAGAACACTGAATGTCAAGCCAGTCTTGGGGCTTACCTTGTCAATATAGAAGAACGCAAAGCAAGTCAACAAGCAAGGCATGATCAGCATGTCAATTTTTCGCCGAAGTCGCCGTATCTCTCGAGGGTCAAATTCCTCCTGGAGGTCATCTGTCGAGTCGAATAAAGCCATAGCTCTGTCATGTTCATAGGTTCTTCCTGCCGAGTTCAAAGATTTCTCGACGACTTCCGCATGGCTAGTCTGCGGCTGCGCAGCGCCATCAAAATCGGGTGCCTTGTCGGACATCATATTTGGGGTGACCTGGACATCAGGCGCCATGGTTTTCTCAACTGTGCTCATGGTGCAAGAAGACTTATGTGGGCAAAGGACCTTCAGTTGGAGCTTTCTCTCTCCTGTCCAGGGCCTGCTAGTTGTATTTGTATGCCACCTGCGGAGCTGCCTTTCGGAGTACTGCGAGATTGGTGGTTGCTCCCGCGTTGCTTGAAGTATACCCCGACTATCTCGAAAAACCGAGAATTATTCATGGCCAAGACCGGTTCTGCCCGAGGACCAAGTCCAGATTTCAGCAGGCTGGATACGAAGGAGGCGTGCCATGAAGGAGCCATGATCAACCGCTTCAGATTGCTCCGTATCCACTTAAACTTTATCGCGTTGCGTCTTACGGTGGTCCGTGGGCTAATCCACCCATCCCCATGGGGAGGACGGGTCGCGGGGTAGGATAGTGTGCCACGAGATGGGGCCGGACAACTTCTAACCTAACCGGTGCTATTTCAGAGAAGATAGAACAAGGAGGCGGTTACCGGGGCTGACATGCTGAGAACTGGCACGTTGCCGAAAAGGCATTCCTCCTCTCCAGACAAGGACGTATGTGGGGATAACCTGGAAAAACAAAAGATAATTCCCTCTTTCGGGCAGACGTAGGTACCTACTGGAGGTCTACTTCAAACCACAGTGGTGGAATTGTCCAATACTCATTTCTCAGTGGCTGTAATGACTGGCCAGAATTAATACCGAGACAGTCGGTGTATATCCTTGACGGTGATTTGGCTTGGGCCGAACGATTAATCGGTCCAATGCGAGGTCGTGCCACGGGCAGCTCTAAAACAATCTCGGAATCTGGACCGCAAGTTTGCGGTGTGCGACTTTTTGTCCTGGATAGTGTTTAAGAAAAGCATACCATCCGTAACAAGATTGACATTGCTCTCTGCCTAACTAACCTACAGATTAGCCGTCTCTTAGGTCAGCAGCCCTACCCCCTTCGGTGTACGATATTGCCACATAGTGGCGCTTAACTGGGAAGTTAATCGCTCGACTCTTTCCACCCTTCTGTTCGGCCTATTTGCTATCTATACATCCACAGCCAAAAGGGAAGGCTGCAAGAGATGCAGTAACTGTCGCCACCCATAGCTGTGTAAAGCCATCCAAGTATTTAGCATTAGCATTAGATACAGGGGCAATATGCAGAAAGCTAGCCAGACAGCGAGTTGGCATAGAATTCCACCAACTTGGGTAGCACGCCAGTAGGATCATCATAGAGAGCAATGTGCGATTTGTTGGGAACCAGGAACAACTCCTTCGGCTCGGTAGCCTTTCTGATTGCATTCTCGCTGTGGTACCGCGTATCCGCCTCCGAGCCAGCAATCATAAGAATCGGCCTCGGCGAAATCAAATAGTTGAAGGCGAAGGCATCGAAGTTTGCAAGAAGTTCCGTACTGCGAAGTGGGAATCGGTTTGTTGAACGACGGTGCCCGCCCCGGGGTGTACGGTAGTAATCGGCTGCCTCCTTATACAAGGTCGGAAAGGCCGCCGGCACGGTCTTGGGATCATCTGGAGCCCACGGCAGCAGCTGAGGGCTCTGGCCCTTGGCCTTTGACAGTCGAGCATTTGCTGCATTTTCGAGAGTAGCGGCCAACGCATGGGAGGGTGACTCGGCTGCGGTATTTTTCACGCCCTCCCGAATCATAGCTCCCAAGTCCACAGTGCTCACACCGGCGATGGCCTTGATGCGGACATCTGTTTGAGCTGCGAAAGATGCATAGCCGCCGGATGCACATAAGCCCAAGACACCGATGCGATCGGGGTCAACTTCGTCCAGGAGCGATAGATGGGTGACTGCAGCCTTGATATCCTCCACTCGTTGTGATGGATCTTCGAGTCCGCGCGGCTCGCCGGAGCTTTCACCCTGATACCCAGCGTCAAACGCAAGAGTAACAAACCCCTGGTTGGCGAGCAAGCGAGCATACAGGCCCGCAGTTTGCTCTTTGACGCCACCACCAGGATGGCTGACGACTATGGCTGCATGCTTTCGGTTGGGGGCGGACGGTGCGGGGATGAGCAGGTTGCCCACGATGTTGAGGTGGCGGCTTTGGAAGGACGCCGTACGTTCTGTAGTCATGATAAGAGACAAGAGACAGTGATGAACCGGCTTCCGTATAATTTTATTTCGACAACTACTTGGCTGTGGGAGGATGCATGATGAAGAATAAGTGCCTTACATATACAGAGATCGACGGAGATAAGTTGATGACCCGTATCCCCACTATTATGTCCGGCTTATCTCTTCCAGGTCATCACAGGTTCAGCAGGGGCCGAATATCGAAATTATGCTAGGCCTGCAATTAGGCATGCGGGATTTACACCTTCCGAAAATTTTCGGGATTTCGGCTTCGGGAACCAGACGACCAGTATGAGGTTGGACTTGTGAATGACATCAAAGACATACCACATTCAAAATCTTCACTGCCTCTCTTGCAATGTAGCTCACTGGTCACAACCACTCATTCACCTGCGTCTCTTAACCACGGCACAAGGGAACCATTATCCCAGGTGCCAATTCCTACAATGACGGCTCGGCCTAAGCCACCCTGACTGCAGGCAATCCGACAACTGAAGAAGACGCGGAAGAGTGGACCTCCAGCTGTGACTCCAGTCATAGTGGCTCCCAGAGGTCAATCCATTTGAGCAATAGCAGATTGGGATCGCCTTGTGTAAACACGCCATCCCGCAATTAACCCAGGATGACCGATGTATACTGGGAGTTCGTACGAGGGAACTCAATGAACAACACGGACTAATAAACTTATCGTTAGACGGCTGTGCAGCACTCCATCCTTCCCAATCGCAAGTCCCACAACTGGAAATTTAGCCTTCAGTTAGAGCGTTGGGACTTTTCTCCTAAATCAGTTTCTTAGGATACTTGCCGGTTCCCATGGTGCACTACGTCGATTGAGGTTGGGATATCACTGAACATGAGTATACTTATCCTGCATGAGAATACGAAACATGTGACGTGAAAACAAGAGTTGGCATAATACCATAATTTTGTTCAATTGCTTAATGTCAAGAGAAATCGAAAAAAGGCAACTCTCTAAGAATAATCTTGTAGAGCCAGGGTCTGCCATTCGCTCATAGAAATCAGCGCACTGGCCTGCATACTCTTTATCTTAATGTATATTGAGACAGTACACGTACGTGACATGCCAAGTTGCATGCGGACACATGAGTTATGGCCGAGAAAGGAAAAAAACAAGTGTCATCATGGTCAGGACTATGAAATACATATTCAAACATAATCGTACAAAGCTTGTTCGGGAAATGTAATGTTAGGCGCCTGTGGGAATATATCCCAGTCCGTGGACCGGTCAGGGTGGCTTATTCCGGACAAAATATGGACTGATGGCGCTGGCGGCTGCAAAGTGGGCTGATAGGCGTCGAAGCTACCATTGTTCTGAGGAAGGACAATGCGAGCTTCGGAGTGACTCTGGTGTTTTACCGAAGCATCCACAACCTTTGGAAGGCGCTTCCATGACGAGGGATTAAACAGCGGTTTGATCGCTGGAGAATTGACTGCAACAAAGGCCACGAACTTTGCGAATACGTTAGTATCAGAGATCTGTAGTGGCTTGAGCAACATACTATTTCCCTCACAGTCCAGACCGCGGTTAAGTTGATTTGTGAGATCTCAAGGAGAGACATGACGCATCTCAGCAACGCGGCGACAATGATGAATACGCCGGAGCACAGTAGAATTCCTACGATGATTTTCCTGTTTGGCGGAATCACCATTAGTGGATATTTCTCGTAGCGGACTGTCTTACGTACTGATAGAACTTGATCCGCAGATGAATGAGAACCGGAATCGGAATGTAGACGAGAAGCATATCGGTGCTTTAGCTCTGTCAGCATTGTTGGGATAGGCGGACAAGGTGTGCAAGAGCTTACGTGACGTTTAACACTGCCACAATAATGTAGAGTGTGTAATAAGACGAACATTCAACTGCAAGTTCAGTGACTGTCAGTCTTCAGTTGAATATATGAGACAGGAAACGGGGTCAGAGGACACGTACGGCCTGGATCGCGGTAAATCTGCCACAATTTCTCAAAGGGTCGACAGCGAAGAAAGATTGCCAGGACAACTGCAATAAAGCTTAGACCACAATAGACCCCCGTGACTCGAATGATCGTTTGCTGCGCGACACCGCACCTGCGGGTTTCAGCAAGTAGAACGCGTCAGGGTAAGCAGACCGGGGCTTTGTAATCGTACATGATGCGGTTGTAGTAGATTAAGACAGCCCCTTTCAGTGACCACAGAGCTCCGGCGTAGGCAAACCAGCCAGCAATAACCAGTTTGGCTGTAATTTGCATCTGACCTATCTCCTCGTGGCTAAATGTTGCGCGTTGTTCTGGCGTCCACCCGATGTTACTGTTGAGGGTTTGCCCTGTTCAACCGCGAAGGAAAGCGTTAGTCGAAGATGATATGTAAGCGAGCTTTTCGAGGCCGAACAGGAGTGATGTCCGTACCAACGAGGAATATAGGGATCATTAGGTACTGTCGAAATTAGTCCGTGTCAGCTGTGCTCAATGGAGTAGTACGCACAGTGACGAATAGCGCTGCGAGAATGCAAAGATAATCGTCTATCCCCCACCCCCGGAAGCCTACGAGGTGCCATCTTGAGATTAGTCGCAAAATAAGGACAAAAATCGCGAGGCTAAATTCAATGGCTGCCTCGGTAATGAAGGGGGATTTCGTAACCATTTCCGGCTAGGTGAGAGCACTAGGAAAGTAACAGTAAGCTGCCATCTCCAGGAGCCGAGATGTAGCTAGGAGTAAACAGGGTCGACGACGATTCTAATTCTTCAACCGCGAAGATTCATGATCGAGGAGGCCGATATATTAGTCGGAGACGAGCCTTTTGAAACTGAAGATTTAGACTCCGTCCACTTTCGGGGCAGTGGCAAGTTTCAATCCGTGGGTGTAGGCTGTTCACAGTCGCTGGGCCTCTTTCGCATGCCAACAGAACTGGTGCTGAGGTTCCTTGGTACAGAATCGGATTGAACAGACATGCACAGGCGGGAGTGACGACCTCCGCTGTAGCTCGGAGTTTCCGGTTGTAGGCGGAAATCCACCGATAAACCAGGCTCTCAGACCATGTCACATTATTTGGGGCCTATATTTTTGTTGACCATACCCATTTGTTGCCGGTAAACAGTAAAATAA